>VXAV01005647.1:209747-225877 GCA_013399715.1 Alectura lathami | reverse complement strand
CTGTTGGTGAGGAGTTACTAATGGAAAAAAGCTATAAAGCTCATAGCTTCACTGGGATCTGATATTCTGTGAAACGCTGTGGTGGTTGCTTTGCAAAGAGTGAAAGCACTGATGTGGGGAATCTAGCAGCAGAGATGTGTAACATTAATCTCGTGTCTTCCTCAGTGTATCATCCTTGCAACAGGCACCGTGTGCAGCCTCCCCAGGGCTTTCAGCGACCCAGGCAATCATTATGCTGCCACAGCCACAACTCAAAATACAAATCTATGCCTAATAATGATAACTGCTTTTATATATCCGGCATGATATGTTTCTGTGCTGTAAATGCAGGCTGGAAGACACCAGTTGTGAAGGGAAGGGAGTGAAGTTTTTGTTGAGAACTCTGTTCTTTACGTTTGCTTGAACAAAGGGGTTCAGCAAACGCTTAGAAAGGGAAATTGCCTTTCCTGTAAAGACTGGAGAAGCCAGCATTTGTTTAAGCAAACCATCCTGCTATGCCGTAACAGCCACGTGCCTTTCAGTACAAATGAACAGGGAGTGCAAGGTTTGCGTCTCAGCGTGTGCTGCTCCAGTGTCCACCTGCTGTGGTACAGAAGTACTGATGTGCCCGTATCTCCAGTGGTGAATCCAGCCGCTCCTTCCAAAGACAATTAAGGAGTGAGTTTTCTGGGGTCTGTCTGGAGAACAGGGAGGAGAAACTCCCTGGCTAGCAACAAAGCTCTGCTGTGGGCTGGTGAATGGGGTCCAGCTGGTGGATTTTTTCCTGTCTGGGAGAAGGAGCTGGGAGAGCAGCATGTGTTGCTGTCATAACTGTCCCATTTGCTGGGATAGATGAACTTCTGAAGTCCCTTCAACGCAAACTGTCCTACATCCCAATGAAAAATTACCACTTGACCCTGCTCCAGAGCCTTTCTTCTTTGTATTTTTTCTTCTGCAGCTGTTGATGTGAGAAGCTGCTGGCTCTGTCGGAGCAAACTTCCAGTGTTAAACTGAAGATCTGGCCTTGCCTGAGATAGTCAGCATTTCTTTGTTTATCTTTATTCTAGATGAGATACAGAGCCCAAGTGAACCCCTACTCTGTCTTAAGAGATCACCTGCATTACTGGAAACATCCTGAGATTCAGAATATGCCGAGTCCGTGTTGCTCTGCTGCCCCTCTGACTACAGGTTAAGACTGTATTATAGGAGGACAGGGACACATCTCTGAGATTGTCTTCAGGGTTTTCATTTCTATTTGCTTGCTTTTGAGTAGTTCTTCCATTTTTGGTTCAAGCCTTGGAGGGAGGGTTATCTGGTAAGTTTAGCAATAGCTGTGTAAGCTTTATTTTTACTTAGCTGTGTTATTTCTTTCTTATGACTGTTGCGATTGCCTGCCATCTGGGGGCTTCTGGACCTGCTTCAATAAATTGTATTCTCTTTTCCTGTTGCTCTGAGGATTTGCAAAAGGATAGGAAACTGGATGCGTTATGCAGTGGGCTGCAAGCTGTGGAAGGCGCATTAGATATATATGGCTGGGTTTTGCTTATGTAAATCGTTGTAGTAAGTCACCACAAATGACAGCCAAGGAAAAAATCAGTGGCAAAGCAATTCTTGTTTGACAAGTTGATGCAGGGAGCTGCTAACCTCATTTCTTCTTTGCTTATAGTGAAACGTTGATCCTGACCTTTATGAATGTGTGCGTGCTCTTGGGTGGATCAACATGTTGTCAGGAGCTATCCTTAAAAGTAGTCCCTACCAAAAATGCCACCTGCTGGAGGTGCAGTCATCAGGAGCTGCACTGGAGAGGAGTTCCCAGGGGACTTACCCATACCCTACAGCCATATGTTTCTGGTTCTCACAGCAGAGTTCTTTCTCTTAAAAACCAACCCTTCCCCCATACCCATTGCATCCATTTTTTTTTTTTTTTTTTGAGTAAATGTTGTTTACTCCTTTCTTAGGAGTCCTTGTTTATAAGTTTCTGCATGAAGCCACAATATTTTGTATATAAATTTTTGTACACAGGAGACTGTGAAGTGACTCAGGCCACCAGCCTTCTGTGATTCCAGCATCTGTATTTATGAGCTAGGGAATATGTTTGGTGCAACATTTCATTTTGCTTTGCTTTTTTGTTTTATATACTCATTTTCACTTGGCATATTACTCATTCCTCCCTTTCTGTAAATATACCAGTGGTATAGATTGCCGCAGTCCAATTTTTCCTTTCTCTGCTCTTTTGCCCTGACTGATGGACCTGCTCGAGTCCTTTGTCAGCCTCATGGTCACCTTTGGTCTAACTGGCACATTGCAGTTCCGTTGGCAATTCTCAGTTTCCGAATTGCTGTGTTTCATAATAGTGGTTTTGAAATTCAGTATTGTCAACTTAGGCTGTACTCTTGACCTCCTTATTTTCCTGGGAGGTTACTGGGATAGATACATAATGGGAGAACATGTTAAAAATGCTGTGGCATTCATTACTCTTCCTGCGAACCTTCATTTATAAATGCTGGTTAATGGTAATGTAGCTGCTGTCCAATGTGCTCTCAGTTAGCATATGTCATGCATGTAAAATAGATGTGCCTTTCCTGCTTCACTGCAAAATAACATACTGTTTGCCATCTATTAGCAGAGTAGTCGGAAAGAAGCCGGCCTGGCCTCCTTTAAAGTAATAACACATTTATTATGCAGGTGGATTAGTTCAAGTGGCTGGGTCAAAGAATTCCCTTTCCAAGAAGAAATAATCATTCTAGATACATAATTAGCATTTGGTTTTGTATTTAATGAGTTTAATCCCAGGTTTTTCTCTTTTTGGCCTTTTTTCTTAGAAACAAAAGTGTTCCAGGCATTCCCCCAGTGTTCTTACAACCTCCCTGACTTGGTGCTGATGCCTTCTTGGAGAGCTAGAATTAACAATGTGTCAGCTTCAGCAGGCCCATAGGAATGTTAAACCAGAATCGGATGGCTTTGGGGGTACCCACCTGTAATGGGCATTACTAACTGGATGGTAGCGAGTGTTTTAAATATGATAGGGCCGGACCCCAGCTGTGGAGAGTTTTCTGGTAGGCTTCATGCTTCTCCTTGGAGCAGTTGTTTGTATAATTGAGCACTCTTTTATCTGGAAAAAGTTACACATTGCATAGAGACTCTGTTCATACTTTGGGAAATCTTGTTAGGAGCCTTAGAATCGTGTGACCTTCTTTATGGGCTTCTACTATTACCAATATTGTTTTGTCCAAAAAGTTGAGATAGCTGCTGCTCAGTGGCAGGGAAGTAACTGACCTGCAGCACTGGGTCCATAGTGGAAATTTATTTTCCATCAGCTTGTTCAAGTCTTTAAGTAGCATTCTCTCTCACATACCCGATCTTTGCAAGCGAGAAGCAATGGGACCTTAAACCTTTTGCCCTTTGTGCATTCATGATTACAGAGATCGCCTACAAGCAGGTTCCACTGCACAGTGTAGGGCCAGCTTGTGTCAGTAATTGTTCACAACTCCAAAGGCACCTGCTGCCAGTCTGTTTATAAATCTAGTCCATACTGAATGAAGCCCTTGGGGATAAAAGAGCTTTATATATGCAAAATATTCATTTTTCTTCTAAGTGGGGTAAAGCTGTTTCCATCTCAAGGGATGAAAAACCTGGGAGTTTTCATGGATTTGAGCCCATCTTTAATGATCATATCAGCAGAGTTGCCAGGCTGACATTTGATTATCTCAGAACAGCGTAGTGCCACATTACCACCTCTCCCAAATGGATGTTGGATTGCTTATCCATGCCTTTTGCAACACCCTGGCTGAATTAATTCAACTGTCCCTGGAGTGATTCCAGCAGAGAGAATTCACTGGTAACAGCTGATCTAAAAGTCCCCTTCCAGGGCTTTAACTCAGCCTTTGCACATTTTATTTGTCCTAGAGCCTGTCGTGCTGAATACATGCTAACACAAAGCTGTTTCTTGTTCTGCAGTGCATGGGTTAATGCAGCCATTTTTCATCTCTAAAAACAAAGGTCTCAACTGGCGTAGGGTCATGAGTAAAGTGAGTTTGGTGGCCCTGACCTCATCTCTAGTGGATGTTTGTCTGCAATATAAACCAACCACATGTGCTCATCATGATGGGCAGTCATTTTTTATATGAGGTCCAGGGAAGGACTACCTGGGGTGCTAAGGGCCATGGCTGGGGTGAATTAGCGGCGTTATGTCAAAAGCTACATTCCTTGGCACACCCCATCTAGTTCCACTCAGACCTGCAACAATTCATTGTGATAAATGTTAAGTAGTCACCAGCCTATTCAAGGGAACACAAAAAAAGGCACTGGTAGATGTTGCTGAAGTTCGGGTGTTTTAGTGCACTGTAGTATGGTGCAGCCCGTAGTACTACGCGGAATTTTATGAAGTTGCAGCAGAACTTCTGCCTTTAAACTGTTCATATTTTCCTCTCTGGAAGTCTCAGCTTCAGAAGTCAGAGACGGCTGTTTACTGATATTGCAGCAGCTCTTAATAACAAGGTAGCCAGGTTAAACCCTTTCTGCATTTGGATATCTTTCCCAGTTTATTAATACTGTGCTGAACTGTGTAGCTCTGCTTATGACTAGTATGACCTGAATGCAGGGCACTTGTTAGGGAAACTTTCATTGCTTTCAGAGGGAGCACACCTGAAAATGAACTTTTCGTCAGTACACGTCCCACATCAAGAGTACTGGGATTAGATCCAGCTTGAGACTTTATGGATAATGCTCCAGTCTGATTTCTCATTTGTTTCTCTGCCATTTCCATTGGCAGAGCATCAGATCTGAAAGAGCCTCTGACCCAGTAAATGCATGAATTATTTAAGATGTGATTTAATTTTCCGTGGGCATTGTAACAGATTTAAACATGATACCAGCAGAGAGGACTGTTTTCTGGAATTCCTTTTGAGTATCTTTCAGACATTTTTAATATATTTGCATTGTGGTCCATTAAAATGAGCTGAAACAATGCTAATTGTGGATTTCTTACGACTAATGCTTTTAAAATTCCTAGATTTGTGCTTCATGCTTGGGGGTATAACCCCACCTCTAACTAATGAGTGCTAAGAAGAAGCTTCTCTATGGGCAGATTATTCCGTAAGAGCTGTATGGCTGCTGGCTTGTGTCCCCAGCTAAGGAAGGGCTAACATCCTGCCAAAGTCGCTTCCAGCCTCCTCCCTTAGGGCACTGTTTATTAATTCAGACAAAAGCCTCTGAGAGTAATGCAATACAAAGCTGTTCCCTGAACAGCACAGACTTTGCTCTCTGCCCTCTTTATCTCTCAGCTGCGGGGCTAGTTATACAGGAAATCTCTTTCCTGCATGCTTGTCTCACTCTCTCTAGGTCATATTTGAACATCAACCATTCCCCTTCCAGCTGGATCTCAAAACTGCATGTGTTGGTCTTGGCTGAAATGGGCCGGATAGACAGCCCCTCCGTCTGGGCTAGTACACTGATCTGAATGTTGCCTTTTTAATTATCAGTTACAAAATTGAAATGAACTACCACAATGAAGGCACAAAACTGTTTCAGAGCCACTTCAGCGAAACTGAGGAGATGTGGCTGCCTGTCCAAAGACTCGTTCACGTCCATCGTCACCTCCAGCTCTGACAGCAGTGATTGTGCAGTCCAATGTGCTGTCTTATGAGAATAGCCTGACTATCATAGAATCATAGAGCTATTAAGGTTGGAAAAGACCTCTAGGATCATCTAGTCCAGCCGTCAACCCAACACCACTATACCCGATAAACCATGTCTCTAAGTGCCACAGCTACATGTTTCTTGGACACCGTCAGGGACAGAGACTCTACCACCTCCCTGGACCAAGGATCCTGCCTCTGAAATACAGTGAGATGACTCCAGAAGAGGGAGCTGAGCTGGCACGGGGAAGTCTCTGCTCATGTTCAGCTGGCAAGATCAGGAGAAGCAAGTGGCAGAGCTGGAGCCTCAGCTCACTGTCCTGGTCCAGAAGCTAGTGTGAGATGTGCACAGTGAGACAAGCTGGGAAAAATGCTTCTTCTAACACAGAAATCCNTGGAAGGAAAAGCTCTAATGGACAGTAATGGATAGAAACTGCTTATTCAAGCTTTTTTTTTTTTTTTTTTTTTTTTTTTTGACAAGTATTGATAGGAAGCTCATCTCCAGCTAGGTATCACATTTATAGCAGGCACTCATGTCTGAAATTATCAAGAAAAAGAAGTGTAGTGCATTCTAATCTAATTATATAAATAATCTACATTATTTATAAGCGCTGCTTCAATTCTCTGTTCTGAAAGATCTCTACAAACTGCATGTGATTTAGTATTAACAGAGCTGAGATGCAGACAGGACATTAAGTGCTTCTAATTTTTTTTTTTTTTTTTTTTGAAAAAAGTAAGAAGTCAGTAATTGACTCTTTAATAGTCCTAGAAGTGTTGATTTTTAACCTTATTTAAAAGCATATTTTGAATACAGAGAGCAGTTCACAAGTTCTTGTGAGCAGCAGTTTTAGTAGCTACCATAGCAACAATCATAGAATCATAGAATGGCTTGGGTTGGAAGGGACCTCAGAGATCATCTAGTTCCAACCCCCCTGCCGTGGACAGGGCTGCCAGCCACTAGCTCACAGANGGGCAGGGCTGCCAGCCACTAGCTCACGAGATCAAACTGCCCAGGAACCCATCCAGCCTGGCCTTGAACACAGCCAGGGATGGGGCAGCCACAGCTTCTCTGGGCAGCCTGTTCCAGCGCCTCACCACTCTCTCAGGGAAGAATTTCTTCCTGATGTCCAACCTAAACCTCCCCTCTTTCAGTTTTAGCCCATTCCCCCTTGTCCTACCATTATCCACCCATGCAAAAAGTCGGTCCCCCTCCTGCCTGTAAGCTCCTTTTAAGTATTGGAAAGCCACAATGAGGTCTCCACGGAGCCTTCTCTTTTCCAAGCTAAACAATCCCAACTCCCTCAACCTTTCCTCACAGGAGAGATGCTCCAACCCTCTGATCATTTTGGTGGCCCTCCTCTGGACCCGCTCCAACAGCTCCACATCCCCTCTGTCCTGGGGGCCCCAGGCCTGGACACAGCACTCCAGGTGAGGCCTTACAAGGGCAGAGTAGAGGGGGACGATCACCTCCCTCTCCCTGCTGGCCACCCCTCTCTTGATGCAGCCCAGGATGCCATTGGCCTTCCTGGCTGCAAGAGCGCACTGCCGGCTCATGGCCAGCTTTTCGTCAATCACAACGCCCAAGTCCTTCTCTGCAGGGCTGCTCTCAAGGAGTTCTTCTCCCAGTGTGTACACACACCTGGGATTGCCCCGACCCAAGTGCAACACCTTGCACTTGGCCTTGTTGAACCTCATCAGGTTCTCGTGGGCCCACTTTTCCAGCCTGTCCAGGTCCCTCTGGATGGCATCCCTTCCTTCAGGGGTATCAACTGCACCACTCAGCTTGGTGTCATCAGCAAACTTGCTGAGGGTGCACTCGATCCCACAGTCTAAGTCGTCAATAAAGATGTTGAAGAGCACCGGTCCCAAGACGGACCCCTGGGGGACACCGCTCGTGACCGGCCTCCACCTGGACGTAGAGCCATTGACTACAACCCTTTGGCTGCGACCCTCCAGCCAGTTCTTTATGCAACGAGCAGTCCACCCATCAAATCCGTATCTCTCCAGTTTAGAGATAAGGAGATGGTGCGGGACCGTGTCAAAGGCCTTGCACACGTCCAGGTAGACGCCATCCGTCGCCCTCCCTTGGTCCACCGATGCCGTCACTCCATCATAGAAGGCCACCAGATTGGTCAGGCACGACCTGCCCTTGGCAAAGTCGTGCTGGCTTTCTCGGATCACCTCCTCATCTCGCATGTGCCTTAGCATCTCCTCCAGGAGGATCTGCTCCATGATCTTCCCAGGCACAGACGTGAGGCTCACCGGCCTGTAGTTCCCCAGGTCTTCCTTTCTCCCTTTCTTAAAAATGGGAGTGATGTTTCCCTTTTTCCAGTCAACAGGGACCTCACCTGACAGCCACAACTTTTCAAATATGATGGAGAACGGCTCGGCAACCACATCGGCCAACTCCTTCAAGACCCTGGGATGCATCCTGTCCGGCCCCATAGACTTGTAGACATTCAGTCCCATCAGGTGGTCTCGGACTTGCTCCGCTCTTACACAGGGAAGGATTTTGCTCCCCCCATCCCCACTTGGGGACTTCAGGGTCATGAGAGACAAGTGTAGTATCCAAGCCCTTTCTCCCCACCGGGGGCTAGAAAATCCCTGAAAGGACACTATCTACAGACATTTAGTTAGCTTTGCTAACGTCACTCACGTTAGGACAAGTCACTAGGACAGCACTTTGTTTTAAACTAACACACTTTTATTTGGAAAACTGTGAGGCATCCTTCATCAGTGATGGTTGTTCTAAGAATATGGAGGAAACTTGGAAAAATAAAAATGTGCACTTAATAAAGTCTGTGTCATTCATGAAATGATCTACGCGTGTTCGAGTGTCTCCTGGTTTTGTTTTAGGCTCTTCTATGTGTATAGTTCCCTGTTGTTTGGAAGCCTTAATCTCTATTACCTCCACCAAGACATGAAGAAACTTGTCTCAGTAGTGCTTTCACCATATGTTGCTTTGTCCTCATCATAATGCAGAGGAAGATTGAGGGTAGAGATCTGGACAAGCTGCTTGTATTTTGGAAGGAGGAGTATTGGAAATGGCCTTCTGCTTCTAGCACCCCTGAACTTCTTTGAGCTTTTGGAAGCCAAACAGAACTGAGTTTTGAAGCTGTCCTTATCTTTGCAATAAGCCAAATCAGAACCCCGGATCTTAATTAACATTTCTGCATTTAGAATTATTTTTGTGAACACAATAGAGCTGATTATTACTGAGAGCCTCTTCAAAGAAGTTAAATTAATCTGATAAATCAATGTGGCCAATGCAGATAAGTCTTGTGGAGCATTTTTCAAGCTGTACCAGGATCTGTCAGAAAGACTAATGAATATCAGATTTCCAAATGTACACATTTTGGGGGGAAGGAATAAGATAAATGACACACATAAACTTCAATAACTTGCATGCAGGAATGTGAAGATGCAAATATGAAAATTAAACTGGGTCAGCAGAAGCAAACTTGAAGACAATAATAAGGAACGCTGAGCCTGTTCTGACTGAAGATGGCAGAGGATGGGAAATGATGTATGGGAGCACTGGTATGACATTTGTGCTCCTTCAGATGTATCCAACTCAATAATAATAATAATCCTGCTGTGAATTAAATTTCATTCCCTGTCACATCCAAGTAAGGAGCAACACACTGGAGAGAGCTTGATGGCAAACTCATCGTGAAACTAAGGACAACCAGAGGCTTCAGGCTGTGGCTGCTGCAGCAGATGATTGCAGAATGAACAAAGACCAGCCCTGTGTTTCCAGCAGTCAATGCAGAAGACTCCAGGAACCATTCTTACCACTCCGGTGACAATTTGGCATGTTATTCTTGTGTAAGAACATCTTTTCACAGTGCCAAGCATCACATGTTAGGTGTTTTTGGATGCCAGTGATACATGGGTGGAAACATGAGTAGCTATTTTTATCAAATATGCAAGTGATTAATTCCTACTGATAGGAATTATTTTTCTTTTACATATGAAGACAGATAAGAAAATAGAAGAGTGTTACATACAGAGAAGTGTAAAAAGGAAAAAGCCTAGCCTGAAATCAAGAGGAAGAAAGAGTAAAAGAAAAGGAAAGGGCAAGGTGTTAGAGGGAAGGCAGCATTATCCTCCCAACAGGCTCTGACTTGGAGGCCATGTCCCTGACCTCCCCTGGTGCCAAAGGTCAGGCCTGAGTGGCCTTTTCAATATTCTCATAAGCCTTTCTGACATTAAAGGATGAGAGATAGGCTAGAAAGCACTTAACAAATTAATGAAGGATGTGTATGCCCACATACAGTGCTAGCCCTTTGGCTCGCTTCTGGGTGACTGCTCTGCTACCTCTGTTGTACCACGCCTTTCTGTTGCTGCCCATGGCTGGTTCCTCCGTGAGGCTCAGGAGGAGTGGTTATGTGATCAGTGTTAAACACACACATGTCTTTAAAATCAGAAGTTTGCTTATTTTTTTTTCTTTGTTAATTTTCATGTTCCCCTAGAGTTTCAGTTCCTAGCAGAACTTTAACCAGAGAGTTTCGGAAATCTCATGAGAATTTTTAGCCTCAAGTCTTCTAATCCAGACCATTTGTGTACACACCAGGTTAACACCCCATGTAAACCTTTTGTAAATCAGCCCTCACTGTTC
This sequence comes from Alectura lathami, assembly GCA_013399715.1. Classification (NCBI taxonomy): domain Eukaryota; kingdom Metazoa; phylum Chordata; class Aves; order Galliformes; family Megapodiidae; genus Alectura; species Alectura lathami. The sequence continues at coordinate 215,641 of VXAV01005647.1, read as the reverse complement.
CCTAAAGATCAGTGTACGAACTCCTCGCAGGCAAGTGATGAATTCCTTGCATGTGATTGCTACGTTTCTGAGAGTATCTGTGCTTTCTTTAGTTATTTCTGTGATTTAGGATGATCTCTATAACAATAAAGAATCACAGGGAACCTGCAGAAGTGTTGCATGGAGCAGCTCTCAGACTTGGAGCTGGAGGAGAAAAAACTGCATCCTCTGAAAGATGTGCTGCTCTTCCTGTCTTTGGAATTAAGGAATGGAGTATGTGAATAGGTAACTTGTTTACAAGCTTTTCCTCTCTTTCAACTCTTTCAGCAGTTTATGTCACCTTTTTTTCATAGATGATGCTGAGACGGACTTGCCAGCTAGAGCTGAAAGATAAAATAGAACAGATGAAGGGCAGGGGGGTGGAAGTGTTCTCTTTTCTCAGTCCTGTACAATGATATAAAAAGTGGGTTACAAACTAAAATATTGAATCACAGTTCTTCAGGCAGTTTTATACTTAAATCACAGCCTTGTCAAGTCTGTGTCTGATACGCTTTAATTAACGCTTCCCTTATTTTGTGTTTGAATTTGATGTGTATGGGATAGATTCGCACAACCTGAAGTGATCAAAAAGAGGCATTTGAAGTGTCAGGGCCTGTGTCTCTGTTGGCTCCGTGCACAACCTAGATGAGGAAGGTGGGAATGGGTTATTAGAGGAACGCGAATCAGCCATTAAGAAATCACCTACAGTAAACGAAGCTAATGCTGTTTTCATTAGGATGCGTGCAGTTCCGTGATCAAATGAGTCTGGGAAGTTCAGTCAAACCGAGTATGACATCCCCCATAACACGACAAGGGGGTTGTTCACAGCCTGTAGGCTTGCATTTGTTTAGTGAGCCTTGTTCATTCTTCCAGTGCAAAACCCTTATTTTCAGCAATCACCATCTGAAGGTCCTAGCTTTCTGTGAGACAGTATTTGCAAGCACCATTATTACTTGAGACAATGCAACAGAAGGGGAAGGAGACAGAGCACGTAATTGCTCTTGTGGGGACCGGTTGTGAGATCACGCTAACAGCAGATAAAAAAAAAAAAAAAACAAACAGGAAGGAACCTCAAAACTCTTGAGCGTCTGCTGAGTGGGGATTTGCCCACAGGTGGAACTGGCAGTAACAGCGGCTCTGCTGCTTCGGTGCTTCTGTCCCTGCCCAGGGCCTGGCGGTGTTTCAAGCATCCTCACTGCGCCTCACTTCCTTGAGTGTTAGTACAAGTGATACCTGGTATTTGTAAAGTAGTGCTTGAGGGGATGAAGTGCTTTGATAAACTAGTAATGATAGAGTTTCTTGCAATTTGTTGACTTCCCTTTGCAGCAAAGGATGCTTCTAACGCAGGGCCTTATTCTCAGTAGTGTCACTTGACATAATCCCACTGATTTCATTAATTTATACCCTGATTTTCTCTTTCCCCCACCTTTTTTTTTGACTCAAGTCAATCGCAATGATTGACTTGGAAAATTGGTTTTATCATCCTTAGTCTCCAAATTGAATGGCTGCAGCAGCTGGATTAGGCTAATCCTGCTTTGTCTGATTTGCTCTGCTGAACAGAACTGCCTCGTGCCCCCCACCCCTTCCTGCAAATTAGGGGATTAAGCCAAGAGGTGCTTAAGCATAGCACAGATTGATACACGTGGTTATGCAAATTGTGAGATTCTTCAAACTTAGCTTGGATACTGGAGCGAAGGTTGGACATATTCAACATGAGAGGATACAAAATTAGCAATGTAAGGTGAGACTAAGGCTCAGCTATAGCAAAAAATTGTGTTCTTGAGCCCACTTGCCTTAATTCTGTTCTGGGACAAAAATCTCATCCTTTCTAGGCAGTAAACAGAACCTCAGCCCAGCGAGCTGCTCTTGGGTTCCCTTTGAGGGGTTTTCCTGCTTGGTAAGAGGAAGAGCTCTGGAGGGCGACGTGCCAGCTGACTGCTGAGGGATCAGCGAGAGGTGGGGCCCTGTGTGCTCGGCCACGTCGCCCCCCAACAGCTTGCAGCCTCTGCACCCCCTGTTAGCAGGAGGAGGGAAACAAATGTGTTTTAAACACAGGCAGTAGCCTGCGTAAGGCACACAAGCGTTAAACAAACGGAACCGCTGACGTACATACATGGCAGGTGAGAGACGGAACAAAATGGCTGTGTAGTCTACCACAGGCTACAAGGGAGACTCAGTGTGTGATTAAATAATGAATAAAATATCATCGCAAATGATAACGCTATATTGTAAATAATTCCATGTGTTTACTCTATTCTGGCATTGAAGTTCACCTCCCTTGGAGAGTTCTGTGACTTTTGATGCTGTTTTTCTTTGCATATGCTTGAATTTGTTTTCTGCTTTCCACAGAACCTTCATAAAGGTTCAGTAACTGACAGAACTAAGTGAATAATTCGCAGCAAATAATTCCTTGCCTGAATTTAGCATCTCCATTTCTGCAAGTTATCCATACATGTTATGTGTGCTTTGCACTAATTTATTGTTAAATTAGATTTAAGTATGACTTCCCCTCTAGCCACAATCTTTCCATTTTTATAGGACAATAGCACAATAAACTCTGGTCTGGAAGTTGTTCATTTTTAAAATTAGTTTATTTGTGACTGGAGAAATAGACATCATTTCTGTTTCTTTCTTGGAGGACTACAGTATTGCTACTGGTATAGATATCTCCAAACATAATAATGGGTGATGTGAGTCTCAGTTTTAAGTTTATTTTTCTTAGTTCAGATTTAAACTATTAAGGTTTGATCTCTGAAATGCTTTAGAAAGGGAATACAAGGCATTCACATAAAATCTGTTTTCCTCTAGAGCGATCATCTGGAGTAATACATTTTGAGGAAGAAACAGTGCAGTTATGATTTATGGTTCTTACTTGACTTTTATAATCAAAAGTAGTATTTTTGGAGGTGATTACTGCATAAAAATACTGACATTCTTTCAATGGATGAAGTGAGTGGGTGTGTATACTGTTGACATAACTCCAGATTAATATTTACACCTCCAATAACCTTGAGATTGTTGTTTAGTGTGAGAGCATGTGGTGAATGTCGCAGTGATGCAATGGAAGTACCTCAGAAATCCCTTTCAACTTGCTGTCTTTGGAAATCCTAAAGAAAATTTTGAGCATCTGTCTCTGATGGAAACAGTAGCTCTGTTGCACCAGTAATCCCAAGAACGTGCCTCCTGCTCCCTTCTTCCAGCCCAGGGATGAAAGAGAAATGCCTGGAAAGGGGCTGATGGGCAGAGGGAACTCGGAGCACTGGCAACACCAGGGACATGAGGCACTGCGATATAGTTGGTGCCACCAAGCAAGGACTTGGAGAATCTCTTGCGTTTGATTGCTGAAACAGGGCATTTTTTTTAATAACAGAGGTCAAAGATCTTTGTCTGTAATCCAGCTAAGGGTCCAGATCCCTCTGCATGGTGTAAACGCAGGTCATGCTGCCTGATCTTCTTCTTGAGAGTGCCAAAGAGCAACCACCTTGCTGCTGTTGTCTTTTTGGTAAAATTGGGGTGATGACACCTGTATCAAGCTCCATGAAATCCACAGACAGCAAGTGCTGAAGTAAAAGCGTTGTAACAGATGAAGTAGAATGTTTATGTATGCCTATGGGACTTGGAGTATTCCTGGGCATGCACTCCGTTAAGTGTCTCTGCCTTGACTAAATCAAAGATCAGAGGTCTCTTTCAGCAGGTGCCGTTAGAAGATAGATGTCTTGTCTGAGAAAGCCAATACTTTCTGAAAGTCATAAAAAAGGAGGAAAAAAACCTTGGCTGTGATGAGGGGTGATGACAGGGCAAGTCAGAATTCTCTTTTTGGCAGCAGCAAAACTTTGCTAACATTGGCATTCACTCTTGCCTGGAAGTTACATGTCTGGAGGATTTAAGGGTAAGCACGCTGAGTGGGTGGGTTTGGTTTCTTGGTGGGAATTTTGGGTCAAGTGGGCGCCCTGACCTGGGGCACCTTTAGCCATGCCTGGGTGCAAAGGGAAGCAGTGTGCAGCAGCTTGGATAGGAGGCCTTCGACTGCCTGGCTCCGGAGGCCTTGGCTGACATCTTGGGTGATGTTTTGGTTCCGAGCCTGTAAGGACGAGACTTGTGTAAAGAACTGAGAATCTGCTCTGCTCTGATTACACAAGCTGAAGTCTGTGCAAGCAGGGAGACCTCGATATCGGCGTCATGCCGTGAGGGTGAATGTAGCTTTTCCTTAACGTTTTGTTATCGTATGAGATATTTTGAAGAGCAATTAAATGAACCTCCGAGATGAGCTGAGTAACGGCTAAACGAAACAAAGTGGTGCATGCTGCCTGCTTCCCTGTTGTCTGAGAGCAACGTTTCCTGTAGCTGCTGGGTAGTGTGACAGGGAAACAAACCTTCTCCTCATTTCCATTGCAAGCTCTGCCCTGAGACGAATGCAGCCGTCCCTCGCTGCGGCAGTGCGCTGCAGCATTCCACTCCCGCTCCCTCGGGCTCCAGCTTCACCTGCCTGGTTGCTCAGGGCACAGTGCTCCCAGATGCTCGGAGGGAGGCACGCAGCCCGGCAGCTCTGCGCGAGCCCTCCAGCGCTCTCGTTTGGAGCATTCCGTGGCTTTTTGCTCAGCCATCTGTGTTAAGGAATGGAAATTAATGGTGCTCACATATAGATCTCTCTCAGTCATCTTTTACAGATGTTTCCCGATTCCTCTTTAGATGGGATTGAAGATAAGCATTTGCATATTTGATGCTCTTGGTACTGTCACACATCGCTGGGCTCTCTCAGTGCAAGCTGAGAGCTTCACAAAGCTCATGGAGTTGGTTGTACCAACAGTCACCTCCCGAACCCAGCTGACACCCTGCCCAGCTTCATCAGGAGTTCAGCTAAAAGCAGGCAGGGATCTGGGGCTGGAAGCAAAACCCCGATCTCTTAAATCCCACATCTGTGGCTTAACCCAATGCCTGGGTGAACCTGGTGGATTTCCTACCAAACTTCTCCCTCCAAAAGTGGGCTAGAATACAACAGTATGAAAACTGCTGGAGCCTCAAAGCCAGCGACGCTGTAACCTAACAGTGAGGGAATGCGGGTCTTGAGATTTGACAAATATTTATTGCTAAGAGTTGCGTTCCTCAGAAGGACGTGGTAGGATTAGAGCAGGTCAGGCTGGCACAGCTCCTCTTCCCATCCTCACCTAAACTCCAGAAAAGGAGCAGAATGGAAGCAACTCAGCATGAGAAGGGCAGTCAGGGTATATCTCAGTCATGTAACCAGTTACAGATAACAAAACGTCGGATGCAGCCGTTGTTGGGCGGCTCAGGGTCTGCACTAAGACCCTATCAGAGCCATTGCTGCTGCCAGGAGCACGTGGCACAGGAGTGCTGGTGAGAGGTTGGGGCTGGGAAGATGCACCGGGTCAGGCTGGCAGGTGAGCTGCCTGCCGCAGGGCACACGGCGGTGGCCACTGGGTTTAGCAAGAGTCAACTCATCCAGCAAGGCCGATGCTTGCTGCCCCTCCTGTGAGGTACAGCGACAATAAGGTGCTTTGTGGAGGAACAGGTAAGACAGCTTCAGTCTCATTCTATAGCTGTTACAAGCCTGATCTCCTAGAATTAGACAAAAACTTTGCTCAGTGCTTCGCTGGACTGCGAGCTGACAAGTTTGCACGCTCACACCTGAGTCTGCTTGGTGACATCCCGCTGAAGCGGATGAGCAGCGCCAGAAAGACGTGCGGGCGCCCCGAGTGCTCCCCAAGCCGGCCCTTGCTGCAGACCCCCTGTGCAGCCCCGCACCCTGCTGCTCGCTGAATTACCCCCGCTCCCTGTGGGGATGCCCTCCGAGCCCAGCGGCCGCGCTCACCCCCTGCCCGGGCACCGCCTCCTGCCCCCATCCGGGCGGGGCGGGG
>VXAV01005647.1:0-209208 GCA_013399715.1 Alectura lathami | reverse complement strand
GGCGGGGCTTCGCGTCCAGCCCCGCGCGCAGCCGGGCGGCAGCAACTTGCGCCCGCTGTCCGCCGCCGGCTTGGTGCTGGCAGCCCCCGTAAGCGTTTTGTTGCCCTTCAGCCTTTTCCTCAGTGCCTGCTTGTAGCGGAGGCGATTAATCAGTCAGGTTCGTGGCCAATTAGGCGTAACCTTGTCGGGAGATGATTACGGGGGGATCCGCGGGGTCTGGCTGGCGACGTGGTGCGGCGCAGCTCCCTGCTGCTGGGCGCTGCTGGCTGGGAGCGGAGCCGAAGCCGAGGGGCAGACGCCTCGCTGCTGGCAGCGGCAGAATGCAGTTCGCTCCCCCGGTGGGGGAGATGGGGAGGCAGGCAGAGGTTTTCCGGTCGGTCGCCAAGTGTTTTGCTGCCTTTCTGGTGCTGCTGGTTTGCTCTGAATGCCCGCTGTGGAGAACTGGATTTTATCTCGGTGCCCCGGGAGCCTCACGGGATGCACCGTTAGGTGGTCCGAGTCATTTTAACTGGTCTTGTTAAATAATGCCATTATTAAATGAGTGCAGATTGAAGGCAATGTGATTTTTTCCCCACTGCCCACAACTTGTTTCTGAGCTAAATTTCTTTTTATGGCTGGAGAGGCGTTTGCACTGCAGTATTACAATACAGCCATATTAAGAAGGTCCTTGGAGCAAATAACCCTCCAGTGCTGCAGCTGTGTGTTCAGTAGACTTCAGTAGTTCTGTGCGAAATAATCACATTGGATTTAAGCAAGTCTGAGCTGAACTGATTGTGGTATCTTAATTGTGGTATTAAACTGCTTGTAAATACTCATGTGAGTGGTAAGTGTAAACTGAAAATCTTAAGAAAACCACAAACCACACAGCTTTATTTTTTATTATTTTTTATTATTTTTTCCCCCTTGCAACAGGTTCTTCTGGCTTTTTCTTTTCTTTTCTTTCTTCCTTTAGTTGGCAGTGAGGTCTTTTGCTTGAATTCATTTCCTTAACCCAGCAGAGTGCTGTTCTGGTGCTGAGCAGTGGTACACGATGCCATCTTTTTCTTCTGTGGGTGGTTTACTGTCTGTGATGCTACAAGGGATGAAGGCAAGGAAAACCAGAGATAAGAGGGGAAAAAGGTTTCTGAGGTTGGTGGTATTTGCAAATTGGACAATGAAGGTTTTTTACGAGGAACCCCAGTAAATTTTTGATGGTGGTTGCTGTGGGGTGTGATGCTGGAATCACGGAACGGGTCAGTGTATATTCTTCCAATTCTGTGGTGTACTTGGAAGGAGTGGAGAGCAGACATGCTCTCCACTAGAAGGTAAGCTGCTTACCTGCTAGTGTCAATATTTGGCACTGAAAATTTAATTTTGAGTGGAAGACAAGCAGGTAGCTTCACTCAAACCACAGCTCTTCCTTCATTATTGGTTTTTGTTTGCTTTAGTAAACAAACATGTATCTTAAAATTGAATTAAATGTAAAAACTGCTTGAACTGGAGAGGGGAGAGAGGAGGACAGTAAGTAATACATAAAAAACTGAAGTATCATACCACTCACTGGGTGAAGCACAGCTTTGGTTTGATCACTCAAGCAGAGTGCCCCAGGCACACTTGCCATGGGTGGGAGAATGGGGTGCTTGGGGGGGCATGTGGGGTGATGTTTGCTTGACAGACAGATGCTTATTGCAGTGGCACATGGTGCTGTCTAATTTCGCCTCTGTAATGATTTCCTCCAGCAAGCTGACAGAGAATTAAAATGTTTACAGTCAGGTTTTGGAAGGGTTCATCAGCATGCAGAGGGGAGGGAAATCCTTCTATTCTTAGATTTCTCTAATCCCAAGCTTCTGTTCCTGTAGTCATGCTAATTTTTTATTGATTGTTGTGGTAGTGACTGCTGTGTTTTAGGACACAGTAGTTCCAACATTTCCATTCCAGGCAGAATGATCTTGGGTGGAAGTGGGAAGGATGAGTGGCTGAAGAGTCATCTTACTCCAGTCCTTTTTCAGAGTGCTCATGAAACTGAGGCCACTGATGAACAGCTGTATGTTTTAGCAATTAAATTCTAATGAATGAGCTAAGCTTTCAGTCCTGTGTTACTGTGGAAGTGCCAGGTGATTCTGAGCACTGCTTAAGGATATGCGCTTTGGTGTCCTCCAGCTCAAGCTCATTTCTCTACTGGAAGAAACTGTGGGAAGAGATGAGAGTATGTTGAGGATGGGCATTATTTCCTGTGTTGGTGTCAGCAGAAGGAGATGAGCTGGAGTCAAGACTGGTACCCAGCATGGCAGAACATAAGCGCAGGAAATTGTCAGTCACTTTTGGTGATGAGATTTCTCCTCACCAGCATCATATGTCTGTTGAAAGTCATCAATGCAGTCTGTGTTTCTTTAACCATCTAATTCTGGCAAAATTCCTCTGCACTGATCAGATGAGCCTAAGTCATGCTTGCTCCTGGTGCTTGTTCCCTGTTAGCAACCTTTAGTTTCACCCCTCAGTTCAAACCTTAGTAATGCAAGTGTTTGCCACTGAAGCAGGATGCTATGGGAGGTCCCACATTGCCCACCTGCCGCACTTTGTGTAGGAGTGTAAGTAACTAACCCACCCTGAGATGTGGATGCTCTCACAGCGGGCCCTGTTGAGTGAATTCACTGTTTACAGGGGGGAATGGAGGAGGGTTACAATATCCGTGAGAAAATACAAAAAAAAAAAAAAAAGTTATTTTCCATGTTTCTTCTTCCCCTCATTGCAGGCTGCCTGCAATTGCTCTCTCAGACTTTTAATGGTGTCCTTCTACTATCAGAGCTGGAAAGAATGAAGTAGGTGGCATGTTTGTGGCTTTATGCTTTACCAGGCATGCAGAAGCAGACTAGAAGTGAACACAAGCTATTCTCAACTGTTGATTATAGTTCTTGGAAGAGGAAATGAAAGGTATTCTTCTGAGTAACCTGGAGAGCGGATGAAAACGACCCCTTGAACAGTGTCTATAAAACACCATTTTAGTTGAAATTGTTCTATTACAAGAAATACAGAGGGTGAAAAACCTAAGCAATCTTGATAATCATTTTGGGATTGTTCTACAAGAAGATCAAAGGCTTGGTAGATTTTGCTTTTATGCACATACATCACCTTTACTCCTCCTGTTCCATAAAATGCATCGGGTCAGGACTTTTCAGTTTGCCTCCACAGTATGACAAGTACTTATGGTGGAGTACGCATAACAAATAACAGGAGATTTGTGTTGCATAGCACTATAATTTTTGTTGGTCTGCCAAATTAAAGAACTTCCAAATTTCTCTTAAAATGCCTTGAAGGCTGTGCACTCCAGTTGAAAATGAGAAAGCGTGCAGATATTCCTCTTTTATGTCTGCAGATGGATGCATTCAGCAGCAACTTCTTTGATTCTTGCAGCACTTAAACGTGACTGACTCAGTGGAAAAATACTGAGTATTTACTCCTGTGTTAATGTGGCAGAGCTCTGTTAAGTCAGAGCAACTGCGTGGAGGAACTTGAGCTGCAGACATGGCCCAGCAAAGGACCGTGCCTTTGGCACCCTTACGCCTGCTGCGCCGTATTTTAGAAAAAAAAAAAAAAAAATCCTACCAACAACAGTGGGATTTCTCATTTGAAAAGTTAAATACTCCTCAGTGAGAGGTAAGGGTATTACTCTGCCTCACAGAGCGTTTTCTATGACTAATGTATACAAAATGTATGTCGGGATTGCCCAACACTGATAATTCACGCACCTCTGGAGTGGAATACAGCAGCCATTCTGGGCTAGAAACATTATGCAGGAGGGGTTTGGGGAAGAGCGATGAAAAAAAACTAATCCAATTGAAACTGTAAGGGGAATTTAGGAAGCAGAATGCAATTATCTGAGTTGGATATTGGCCAGGACATGTTAGTTAACGTTTCTACTCTTGCAGGAATTGTCATGGGGTCTTTAATGACGATGAATGGTCAGGGCTGTTCTACATCTCATTTGAAAGCTTCAGCTGAGGATGAAATGAATGCCTTTGCCTTTCTTCAGGATATTTTGCCATGGTCAAAGTGTGATCCACCACATGCACCGAGTGCTTTCCAGACACACCTGCATTTCATCACCACCTGGCCAGGGTTTGCTTTGTCTTGTTTGCTAAGCTGAAAGGAAATCCAGACCCTCAGAGTTGTCTGATACTTCATTTCTACTTATCTGTCCTTCCACAAACACGGAGGTAAAGGTGCTCTTACACTGTCACTCCTCCCTTCCCTGGGGTTCTGTCACGTTGGCAGTAATCAGCAGTAACTTTGCACATGTGTTCGTAATTGTGGGGTTTCCTAAATGGTATCAGCCCCAGTTGTGTTTGAGTGTCAGCTGGCACTGTGCACCTGTGTAACTCCCAGGTTGTCTTCGTAGTGGGTTGCGTCCACACACAAAAGTCATTGCAGTCCCTTGTGTCAGGGACTCATAGGGCACTACTGCATTATTGTTCTGGGAACTTCGAGGATTGCCGTGTATCTGCTGGGCTCCCTTCTGGTCCGTTTATCAAAGTGCTTGCGGCTCATTGTGGAGGTCATGAAGCACTGGCAGATGCTGAGAGAGAAAATTAGATATGCAACCAGACTTCAGTATAAAATATTATTTAACACAATGGGAAGAGCAGTGTAATGGTAGATACTTTTTTTTTTTTTTTTTCCCTTCTTTTTCTTTCCTGTTGGAAGATTTATCCTGAAATCTTTGTTTTACTGGGAGCTGAAAAACAAGTAGGTTTCTAAGCTACCCATCTCACTCGTGTACAACACAGATAAGTGAAAGATAGCTCTGGCGGGTTAATACTCTCCTTCTAGCAGAGATTTTCCTGTTTCTAGAGAAATCTTCCCCCCAAATCTTCACGATAACATCAGTATCAATAAATTAAAATGTCATTTCAAAGTCTCCCAAGATATTCCTAATGTATGAAGTGATATATTTTGCATTTAAGGATTTCCTTTCTGTGTTTCCATGCTTGTGGCCAGTTTAGTTTGTGTTGTAGTCTTCGGAAGGATGGGTAAAGTCAGTATCTGGATCCACGTCCCCTGAAATTCCCATCGAAAGAGAAAAAAATGATGGCTCTAGCCTGGGCTGTGCAGGCCTACTTTGGGATTTCACAGCAGTTGTTGTGAGTGCTTGGGAGAGTCCAGCCCTTCTGCTGCTGTCTCTGGGAGCTGGCTAGCATACAGGTGGGTCTGAATTGCACTGATCTCCTCCTAGGGTGTGAATCAAAATCAGCACTCTGAGCTTTTTTTTTTTTCAAAAATGATATTTCCATGCACTCAAAACTCATGTTTTGAGTGCATGGAAATTAATATTCAAGAACAGATGAATCTTTATCATCTAGAACCATGGGAGAACGCCACTCCTGCTTGTCTTTGTAAACCAACAGTGTCTTTGGGCCAAGGCTGCTTACGTGTCTGTTTAAAACCAGGTTTTGTCTGCCATAAATAAGGTGAATGGGCATAGGGACTTCACATGTAAATAAAGTGCCCATTCCATCTGTCTCCGTGTGGCCTGACCCACAAAGCCGCAGCAAATGCTCCTACTGCTGGAAAGAATTTGATGAATGTATTATGTTGGTCAGGTGTAAAGCTGTGATCTGTGACATTTCATGCCTCATGTGGGCACTGCTGTCATGTGGCACTGAGCTGCATTAATGGAGTCTTTGGGGATACAGAGAGGGAAGGAATATGGACAGAAGCTGTTGTTAAGCAAAATAAATTACAGAGTAGCTCATCCAGCGTGAGAAGTCTTGTGAACGATGTGGTGTCAAACACTGTTTTTTCAGTAATTGTGCTGTTTGAATTGTGACCTACTTTAGTAACGTTCTATCATTTTTAATATTTCTTTATTCATCACATTTTATACACGTTCAGGTGGTTTACTGCAAGCTGTGTGGAAATTACAGTGAAGGTCAAGTGCTCTTTGAGAAGATAAGTTATTACTGAAAATATTAACTTGTTGTCATTATTGTTTTCCAGCGTGGAATTTTATTTGTCTGGTGGATGAAGAGATGGTGTCGGGCTTTTGCTAAAGCGGGTGATTACTGTCAATAGACCAAAGTCCCTCCAGTCCTAGGTCTGAGATGTACATGATCGCTGAGTAAGTCTCACTTTAAATTGATTTATTTTTCCCTACACTGGTAAGCTGGTGCAGGCTCTTATTGGAAACATCTTTCAGACTAGGACTGGCTTATATAGATTTAACATTTAAATGCCTTCAGTTAGCTGCAGCTAAACTGAAAACTGCAAATTTAATGTTGAAAAAATCATGCCTACACAGGGTTTGCAGCCGTTTAAATGAGCTTAAATTCATGCGTTAAATTATATTAGTTCAATTTTTTTCATGTGGAAAAGGCTTTCTGGCTTGGTCTGTGGCAGGACTGTGTAGAGATGGAGTCAAGCCTTGGTCTGAGTTGACAGTATGCTCGTTGTTGCTCGTGCTGATGTCACCTCAGTTAATTTGCGTGTTCTCTATCGCAGTTATTGACACAAATGACCTTCCAACTGTTGCTCCGTGGTTAGTGGACATGTAAATTGGTGGGAAAAGTGTGTCCTGGTGTCAGGACATCAGGATCAACAGCTTCTCAAACCATAATCCCACTTGGATGCAGCATGCTTACGGCTTGACTTACAGCTATGAGAAGAGGTACCACTGGAAAAGAAGGCTTTTCAGCATGCCTATTACCTTTGCAAAGCACAGCAGACATGTTTGATACTACTGCGTTGTTTCTTCAACATTACCAAAATAGTTGACCTCAATTATTCTGTGCTTAGTGTGCAAAGTGTTCCAGTTTTTATTAGGCATATTTAAGGTTACTCTGAAGAATCAAATGTAGGAAGCGTAGAAAGAAAATACAAGGATTGCCATGAATATTCACCGCTTTGGTTGTTGCAGAGGGTGAGGGTCTGAGGTGTTACCATCTTCCTCGCTGCATGGCCAAAACTCCTAGCCTGCTGGTTTGGACGTAGATGTTTCCCTGGAGAGATCTCAGCGTAGACATGGTTGGAGTCTGGCTCTTGTTTGGAGCTGTGTAACCTGGGTGTGAACAGATGTTAATATAGAGGAGAAGTGGTAAGTTTCCTGCTTGTAAAGGCTGAGGAGTGCTGTGCTGTGGTTGGTAGGACAAGTAAGTCAGGAATGCAAGAACAGTTGTACTGAAATAGATTTGAGAGACAGCAGGTGTATGTCTAGTTCTGAGTGTGGCCAAGTACCCTAGACAGGGGTTTCATGTTCTGCTGCATTAACAGAAGGAGCAGTGGGACTGGAGAAGGCAAGCCCGGAGAAAAGAGGAGGGAATGACAGAAGTTCTTTAAAATCATGTGGAGAAGTGAATAAGGAATTTTTTTTTTTTTTGAATAAAATAAGTGAAGGGTTTCACACAAAACGAGCAATCAGCAGATTCAGAACAACAAGTGAACACTTTACCCAGTCTGGTGTTAAGCAGGAAAGCTCACTGCCTTGGGGTGTTGTGGGTGCTAAAAGCTTACACCGACAAAAAAAATCTCCTGGAAAAGTGTGGAAGAACGATCCACTGAGGAGCACTGCATGTGGTGATACTGCTTCTGGGGTAGAAATGCCAGATCCACAAATGTCTGCAGGCTGGCAGTGTGTTCCAGTGAAATACCGCAATATGTGTCTGCTCCCGGGCACTGCCAGGGAGCCGAGGCTGTGGCGTCCAGGGCCAGCTGGATGCTGCTGTGAGCCCGAGGGCTCTCCTGTGCCCAGGTGAAGAGCAGAGCCAGAAGGTGTGCAGGGCAGAGTGCTGCCGTCCTGGTGTCTTTGGAGTCAGAGATGTTGGAGCTGGACTAGAGCATGGGAGACAGCATCAGTGCGGGAGGAAAGGTGTTAATTTCTAGCAAGGCACTCTGTAGTAAAGGTGTGGAGAGCTGAAGTCATTCCTCCGGCAGGTGACTTATTTTGCTGGAGTTTTAACCAGAGACTTTTATTTAAGCCTGTTATTTCACCTGTGTGGTGACACTGGTGTATCCTGAGCACTAGAAACTGGAGTAAGCTGCTTCACGGGTGCAGCTCTGCCAGCCAACTGTTCCGGCTCCTGACTGGGCCTTCAAAATGTCGTCTTTTCAGTTAAAAATGTTGCAGGTTTAAACATCATCTGTGGTGGGGTTTCTTTGCTTTTGAGTTTAGAAACTTGTTGCATTTGGGTCATGTTTTAAGCTTTGTTCCACATTTGTGAGATGGAAACTTTCATCATTATTGGAAATGGAGGTTCTCGGGTAATTGCTTGACTTCAGGAGTTAGGGCTTAAGGAAAACATTAAGTATCATGAGACTTGTGATAAAATCTTGAGAGTTGACAACACTGTATAAGCCACTGAACAGCTGTCAGGTTGTAATTAGGTTTGATCGTTATCAGCTTGAGCCAGATTTGCACAGGTTACCTAGGCATTAAAAGGCACATACACCGTTACCGATCCCTTGAGCTGCTCGCTCCTGCAATTGAGCAGTTCCTCGATGGTGGTGATATGGAGTGATCAGGTGGGGTTTTTTTTGCATTTTTTTCTACTTTCCTTTACAGTTTGCTTTGCTCAAGCTCAGGTTATCTGGTGTCTAGTCGCGGGAGTGCGGATGCTTCTCCCATGATCTGGGCTGGATATCGCTGTGCACCCTGGAGGTCACGGTTTGCTCTGTTCGTTCTGATTCTGGAGATCAAGGAAGGATCTGTAATTCTAAATGTTTCTTTCTTTGAGATAGGTTATTTTACTGTGGAAATTCATGTCTGTTACTGTAACTTTGTGTCCAGATTCTGAAGAAATAAAATATTACACTGGTAGCAAGAATGTCAGCTAGTGCAGGGCTCCAGGGTGTGCTGTGATTTGCTGTAGGAGGACCTGGACCAGACCTTGGTGATGATTTCACGTATTGTAGGCTATTGCCTTCAGAGTATTCCTCCAAGTGCAGATACAGAGTGCAGTTCACACATGGCAGCATTTGAAAAGCAGAGTTCAGATACTGTGATTGTGTAACTGAGTCAGTAGAAATTATCTAATAAAAGAGCAACCCAAAAAGGTTCCTCTTGCCCCAGTTTCATTAATGATGTGTTCTGCAACTGGCTGGAGACGTTTGGCTGACAACTTTTCTTTCAATGTTTTGTGGAACAAATCAGTAACTGATTGAGATTTCGCCATTGAAATTGCACTGTACATCATGGCTGCAGAGAATTTCCCAGTGACACGGAGATCATGAACCCCTTATTTCAACAGCAGAAATTAGGAAATTGGGTGGTATTTTTTACTTGTCAGCAGATGTCAACAGATGGGAACAGAGACTGAGCAATTGCACTTTTTGAAGGAGTGGTGAGTCCATCAGGGCTTGTCAATTCATTCTTTAGATATGTATCCTGATTTATTTTTCCTCCTTTTTTTTTGAAGAAGCAGGATGAGCACGTGCTCACTAATGTGCACTTCAGTATTCCAGAGAATGTCATGAGAGCATTTTATGAAACAATCAGCCTTTTTTGCTGGTGAGATTTCCCTTCCTGCTGTCTATTGATTTCAAGTACCCCATGCTTTACCTTGCAAATGCCGGCTGCTGGCTCTCCAGCTCTGCTCACCTTCCCTTCCCCTGCAGCTCCCACATCTGATTGGGCTCTGGGCTCCGCAGCCGCCTGGCTAGCTCGCTTTCTGCCTCATTTCCTCCCCAATGGCCGCTGAACAATGTTTCGCTGAATTCGGGACCAGCTCAACTCGGTGACTGGCTGCTTAGGATGCAGCAGAAGCGGCGTCTGTAGTGACTTCTGGTTAGAGGTGTAGAACCATGCATCTTTTGAATTGCAGAGCTGAATTTCTTCGGCTTGGTTGGAAGGAAAGAATGAGCACTTGGGAAGGGGAAATATATCACTAAGGCTGCCCTAAGGAAGTTCAGCTAAATGATTCAGCAGAATGGAGCCAGTGTTGGCCGTGGGTGAGCACTGGGACGCTCACTGTGTGCTGTAGTGAAGGAAAACAGAAGTTCATGGTTACCTGACGTGAACTTCTGTTACAAACACCACAGCAGGCCACGCGTTGAGTCATTTCTGTTGTTCCATCATATTTAAGGCCCTTTTTGAAACCCTGAGTGGGTGGGTGTACCATAGCTCTCTCATGGAGAGCACTAGGATTGTCCAGTTTTTATGCAGTCTTGAAAACAACAACAACAAACTATTGGTTTTTATCAATTTTCCCACCTACCTAGCAGTTCTGCTTCTGGTTTCAGAATCCCAGTTTCTCAGATGTTGGGAAACTGCTGGTATTTTTGCTTTAAAGGTCCTATAAATACCGTGCTAACAGCAGAGGAGGAAAACCCACTACATAAAGTCATTTTAACTTAATTCCTTTGCTAATTAGCTCAACTAGTAAAGTAAGATTGGGGCTGAGATGTGGCGTTCGTGTGCTTTGCTTTGCTGTATGGTGCAGACATCTGATTTCCAATAATTATGCTGGTTATCTTATAGGTGGGATATTATTTTAGAGCTCAGCAATGGAGCCAGGTATCTGTTTATGCATATTTCTGGAGGAAGCGAGAGACAGCAGACCTGGCCGGTGGTCTTGCTCATTTTCTGTTCTTTTGGAGCAGGCTGAATCTGAGACAAACTTGGCAGTGCTCCATAGCTGGGGAACTCGCAGTGATGCTGCAGTTTTGTTGGTGCCCCTGCAGGCACAAAGGCTAAAACAAATCAAAATGAGCTGAGAGGAGCAGATGGGGCAAGTGAGAAGTTGGGAAATCATTCAGAGTGTTAGACGCTGAACTGTTTCAATTTTCCCGAGACAAGCGGGTGCCGTGGCACAACATGGCTCTTCTTGACACTCAACACACGTGAGACCATTTTGGAATAAAAGCTGCATCAGGTGTTCTGCTTCCAAATCTTCCTGCCTGAGGGGGAGTGCCAGCGCTTGGCAGGGATGGCCGTATGAGGGGAGGGGGAGCGAACGCAGGCGGACTGGAAAGAAAGAACTCCTTTCAGGTGTTGCGTTGACCGCTTGAGCATGGTGTGTCTGTACAAGGTACGGGAGGGGTTCTTCTCCGTATGTTCTGAGGCAGCATTGGGATTTCTGAGGGTGGAAGTGGTGAGGTCCGAAGGTGCATGCTCTGGCAGCATCACCCATGCTGTGCTCCGTCAGCAGGGCATCCACGCAAGTTCCTCAGACGGTGATCTTTATTCCCCCATGACATTGTTCTTCTCCTTAAGATTCCCCCTTAAGGGATTTGGCTTCTTTTAAAAGTAGGCAAATGAGATGTAAAGAATTCAGTTCCCATCTGGTAATTGCAGCCTAAACACAATTTTGCAGTATTTATTGTTTATAACTGCATAAGTAGAATGTAGATAATTCATGCTTTAAGTGCTGCAGGGCACAGGAAAGTTGGGTGTTGCAAAAATATGTATGGTAAGGCATAGCTCCAGCAGAAAGGAAAGGAACTTAAAAAGCAGTTGGATCCTTTCCATCCACCCTACAAAGAAGAAAATTGGTTTGCAGGAAATATAGGTCATGGCACTGCTCTGGCATCCCTGTGTTCGTGTTTTGTAAGTGCAGTTTATTGCCAGCAGCACAGTTTGGAACTCCCGTTAGAGCTGTTCTTTGCTGTCAGGCTTAAAGGCCATTTAATATCCCTTATCTGATTTAATGCACTCCTCCTTACATAGACAAAGGAAATTTAGAAGTTGTTTTCTCTTTTTTTAAATTAAGTTATTGAAAGCCGCTTTGGACTATTCCTGCTGTTGTACCCAGAATTCAGCTACTTCAGTAAGGAGCCCTAGGATCAAGGATGCAAAATGAAGAGGGCAGTGAAACTGAATTCTTCTCTCCTCTCCATGGCAAAATACAGAAGAAAATGAATCTTGTGTTGCTGTGCCACAGGGTCTTACAGATATAAGCTTATTATTGGGGAAGAGCTTTGGCTTTTTGAACATGACATTCACCTTTGATTATGGGATTAATCTAATTTCTTTGTGTTAGAGAAGATATTAAAGGCAGCTGTATTGTGAGAGCCACGTTGTCTGTGTTCTCTTCCATTTGTGTCCAGCACCAGGGTTGTCTGGGGTGTTTGCAGGAATGGAAGAGAAAGGCCCACAAATCTCAGTGGGGTACAGAGGCAAAACTGCTCCCACTTTACAGACTGGGGAACGGAGAGGTAGCAAAAGGGAATTATTTTTCTATGCAGCTGTATATGGCTACTGTGAACGATGTGGTGGACAAGATGAAACCAAGGGAAAATTTGGGTGAGGAGCTGTACCTACACTGTGGCTTTTGCTTTTCTTTTTTTTTTTTTTTTTTTTTTTTTTTTTTTCAGTTGTCCAGATCCAGTGGCATCAACAGAATGATGCAGTTCAGCTGTTCAGCCCCTTGTGGCAATGCTTCTTCTCTTCTGCTCTGTGTCCATATTTTAGTGAAACAAACAAGTACTTAGCTTCCAATACGATGCGGTGTGATGTGGCTTTTACTCCTGTTGCACCAAAGGACAGGCACAGAACAGCTGCAGGTTGCTTTGAGGTGTTCTTGATATTCTCCAGCTGCTGTAACCTTGGGTCAGCCCTGCAGTGGTAGGGATGCAGGCTCCTTATGTCCATCCCAGGCTACTTCTGCTGCTTTAGAAATTGTGCGGTGTGTAAACACACCTGACTTTGCTGAAACTACTTCATAGTCGCATGCATTTTATTTTTATATGTTTTCTCTCAAATGAGACTGGAGGCTGAGATCCACAGTATCAAATGGAGTAAAGGTCAGGCTTGCATGTCCCTCATCCTGTCCAGTCACCCCCGGTGCATTGGAGCACAGGTCTTATGGCGAGGGCTGAGGGAACCGGGGCTGCTCCATCTGGAGAAGAAGAGGCTCAGGGCGGACCTTGTTACTCTCTACAGCTGCCTGAAAGGAGGCTGTGGTGAGGTGGGGGTCGGCCTCTTCTCCCAGGTAATGAGAGGTAATGGCCTCAAGCTGCACCGGGGGGGGGGGTCAGGTTGGGTGTTAGGAAAAACTTCTCTGAGAGAGTGGTCAGGCGTTGGAACAGGCTGCCCAGGGAGGTGGTGGGGTCTCCTGCCCTGGAGGCGTTCAAGAAACATGTAGATGTGGCACTTGGGGACATGGTTTAGTGGGCATGGTGGTGTTAGGCTGACGGTTGGACTGGATGATCCTAGAGGTCTTTTCCTACCTCTGTGATTCTAAGATTGCCCAGCCTGTGGCTGGCCCACAGCTCTGCAGCAGGTAGGCCTGCGGTGAACTGGAACCCTTTCGTTTCAGCTGAAGTTGCAGCAAGTTGCTGCTGCTCAATCCGGACACTTTCGGGCAAAGATGGAAGAGTGCAGCCGCAGGTTTTTATTGCTGCCCCAGTGTATTTCCAGAGTGGTGTTATCGCTTCAGAGTTCATTAGGAGCAAACAAAGTCAGTGGAAAGTGTAGTGCTTGTAATGCAGTGCTGCACAGCACGGCTCTTTTTCTGCTGCCTGATGAAATGGCTGAGCTTTGGAATAAGCAGGGTTCCAACAGTTTCCTCTGCAGCTTGCCTGAAGATTTCCTAAACCTCAAACATGTTTCATTCATTATCTACTGATACCCTTGGATAAGAAAGAGGCTTTTTTTTTTTATTTTCTTCTTAAACAGGCAATCAGGAAAATTCCCTGTGGTGATGAGTAGGTTTTACTTTTGGGTTGATCTGAGTACTAAACGAGTGTTACTTTATCTTAGCTTCTTGATTTCTTAGCTTCCTTTCATTGTTTAAGGCAGGATTTGGAGGACTGCTCCTTTGCAGCCTAAACAAAGTGGTTTTCATTTTTATTTTTGATTTCTTTGATCAGAAAAGTACTTTCACACTTGTGACTGTTGCTGTTTGAGTTGTCTGGTTTGGATGGCATCTTGAAGACCAACGCTGGGAGCTTAAATTCCTGAGGATAATAGGTGGGGAATAAAGGAAAATAAAGTTATGTGGGAAAGGGACTGCAAAGGATGAATTAGGACGATGGCTTGAAGACATCTCTTAGTGACTGCTTTTATGCACTAGTCATTAAAATTCCATATTCTGATAGCTCTTTTTTTTTTTTAAAGCTGTTTCAGCATTATGAGGACTATAAACATTTTTTTTTTCCAGATTTTTAAAAAACGAACATAATATCTTAAGACACATTTGTTTTTAATGAAATTTTTCATATTTACCTGCAAAAATAAACAGCTCTAGTGGTTGTATCTGATTGAAATACATAGATTCTTGTATATAAGTTATTGCCTGCCCTTGTGTGAACAAATGGAAAACCTGAGCTTAGGACCCCTTGAAAATAAGCTCTTTCTGTTAGACATGCATATCATTTAGATATATGCCTGTCTGCACAATGTATAATTCTTCACTGGCTCTTCCAGAGGTAATTTTGGAAGGTGAAATGTGCTGTGTGAATATGGTACTTCAAATTGTAGAATACTTCCATGAAAACATACAGGATTAGTCTGCAAATAATCTCTTCAAGGGCCCTATTACAATTCTGAACTCGCAGATGGCTTGAGTGGTCTTGCTATTGCTTTAGAGCAGAAAATGTTAAAATCATTTACACATGTTGCCACAAAATAGTTTTATGTGGTTGATCCTGCCTGACACGATGCTTCACAATGTGATGGAAAATTCATAAATGTTTTCTTCAATTCAATGTTCAAGTAGCGCTTAAAAACACTTATTTCTTTAAGAACTATTTTCTCTCTTTATGTCTGATTCATAGATTGTGGTCAAGTGTTGGGTTTTATAGCCTTTACAAGAAATGAGTTGAGCCAGCTTGCTCATAACGGCCCTCCCTGCCCCTCCACCCTCTGCCCAGATGCATCCTTGCAGCTTCAGGGAACAAAGAGAATTGAGATTCTGAGCCGTGCTCAGATTTGATTTAATACTGCATTTTCCTGTAGTAAGTTTTAAGAGGCCGGGTTGTTTGTGGTCAAAGATGCTAAGGTTACGTCCATTATATTAAAGACAAGATTGATGGTTAATAAGTTTTTCAACTGCTTGATATTTTAATTGGGGATGCAGTACCTGGGCTTGTAGCTGTGAGCCGTTTGTCTCCATGAGGGTGTGTTTGTGTTTGTCCTCTTTGCTCAAGCCACAGCTGCCTCACAGCAGTCTTCTCTCCAACTTCTCGTTCGTTTAGTGGTGAAGCATCCCAGCTCCTCATCACAGGGACTGGGAGCTGTCAGAGGTGGTCTGCTCCGGGCACTGAGCTCTTGGAAGCAGCTCACGTTAACGGGGAAATGTCTGCAACCAGTTCGTCACACAGCTTTATCTGTTCGGGCTAAATCACAAAAGATCGAGTTGTCCCTTAAAGCACTGGCTGCAGTCTTAAGTCCAGTTGTAGGAAAGCATGCTGCTGGGTCCCGAGGCTTTCCATCTCCCTGCAGGTGTGCCGGGGGAGTGGAAGCTGTCGGTGTCGTACTGAACTCTGATGGCTGCTGCTGGACCAATTGTGATGCTGCAGAGCCAGGCTCCGTCTATTAACCCAGCTCCAGATGAAGCATGGAGTGAGGAGGCGACAGTGTGCGTGTGGTGTGTCAGAACTGCAAAGTGGTCTCGTGTTTGCAGGCTGGGAGAGCTGCTAAACGTCTCGCAGTGCTGGTGGTGCTTCAGGCTTTGTGTGGAATAGCTGGAATTCGAGCAAGGGTTCACAGCTGCTGCAGGGAAGTGGCTTGAATTTCACCGTTGGTCAGGTTTGGTCAGTCTGGGTAACAGCTTTTAAGGCTGGGTTGGATGTGGGTGTGGAAAATCGATCCCTGTCTGAGGCTGGCTATAACTCCAGGATGTGAGGTCAGCCTTGCTTTTCCTGTTAGAGAATCCCTCTGTGTCTGTCTTGCTTCCCTCCAAAATGGGGTTAGGGGCTTGGTGTTAGCATTTTGGGAGGATGCTCTCTGTTAGACTATTCTGTGCTTTAGTTGGCTCTGTTAACATGTTTGATCTAGGTGTCTTCTGGCAGCTTGCCCTTTGTGCTCCCCCTAAATGCTGAGGGCGGCTTGGGAAGGGCTGGGGACAGGGCAGGTGACAGGGAAGGCTGTGGTGCGAGAGCAAAGTGTGTGGCATGCCCTCAGGTACAGAGGGGTGGAGACAGCACAGCCAACACTGTTACGTGGTCCTGTCTGGGGCCCGTGGCCAGGGGACGAGGCTCGTGTTCACACACCTTCAGTTGCCTTTCACAGCCTTGGGATAATTTTTCAGCCTGTGCACACAGAACCGCAGCTGGTTTTGAACCTCAGTTTGTGTTAGTGGTCTGAAAGGTGTCTCCACAATGCATTAAATAACCAAACAGGTTCAGGAATTCAAGTACAAAAGCATCAGCCTGCTTGGTTACCATAGCTAGAACAGCAGGAAGCTTGTGCCAAGGATTAGGATGGTATTTGTTGGGGTGCACCAGTAAAGGAGCGCATAATCCTGGCTATTCTGCAGCAGAAATCATGCAGCTAGCAGAGCAACCTTAATGAAAACTTCCCAGAGTGCCCCATTTCAGGTGCTGGCCAGAAGTGTCGTCTTCTGTCAAATAATAAGAGTGCCTCGTTCTCTTTAAGGCAGCTGGTCATCTTTTTGGACAAAGCCAATGGGAACAACCGGGGTGTTTGAGGAGCGAGCGTGAGGAAGGCAGCAAAGATCAGTTGTGTGTGCTGTCCAGTGCTCTCCAGAGGCGGTTCGTGGCTGGTTTTGCTGGTAAGACTGTATTTTACTAATTTTTTTTTTTTTTTTTTCTGGTCAGATGTCCTTTTGTGAGTTGAGGAGTAGCTGCTGGGGCTGCACTGTTCCTTGGCTCTGGTGCGTCTCTAACTTAGAGGAGGATGCCTGCAGCTCAGGGTAGGCACACTTTAAAATGTGTATTTATGAATTTAGAATTGCAAACACTTTTTTTGTTTTGCCTTTCAAATAAGCCCTGTAACGAGTTGATCCTTCAAGTCACCCGCAAGTAAGACGGTTCCAGTGAGAGAGGCAGTTTTACGGGATTGATTTTGGAAGCTATTCAGGGAAATTACTGTAGGCTTTCTGAGCAAATTAGTGAGAGCGTGGAAGGATCGCAGAAAGGCTTTTTCCCTCAAGATTTGTAGGATCTTATGAGGGGAAGAAAAAAGAAACATGGTAATTAAATAATTTTTTATAATGAAAAAAAATTATGCAAGGTCTGGTTTTGAACTTGGGTAAATTCTTAGCTATTTCTAGTAATGAAAGTTTTATTTTAAATTGAGGCTTTTAGAAGGGAAAGAAATTACATAATCATCGCTTCAAACGTGTGTGTATGCTATATGGGGGCGTGTGTGTATCCCCTTTGCAAGACGCGACAGAGTTTAGATTTAGGATGTTGAAGAAGAAATGCACACCTTGTGGGTGTGAAACGAGCAAGGCAGCTGAGCCGCCGGGCTGTGGGAACCTCGGCGCTCAGCTCGTGGTGAATGTAATTCACCTGAAGTGAAGCTGACTTCACCTGAAGTGTTCATCCTGGGAAAAAACAGTGGATGGAATCTCTGGGCCTCTCACAGGGACTTCTCAGTTACTTGGATTGAAGAGGGGCATTTCTTGTTTCTTGAACCAGGTTAATATTTTGTGGGTATTGTGCTGAGACAGCAATGATTCAGGGCATGAGGAACTGGGAAACCTGTTCATGGACCTCTGCTGTCTCTTAATATCTGTGAAGGGAAAAAGTGAGGCTGTTGGAATAATTTGATGCTTGTAAGTGCATGACACACATGGAGAGCGTGATGCTGAAATGCAGCAAGGGCACTGGGAGGAGAGCAGGTGTGGCTGTGGAGGATCCCAGCAGTATCCCATGAAACTTTACACTAAATCGCAAATAACTTGGAAACGTGCCTCATCTGTGCACGGGGCTGATTAATCTCTGTCGCTCGGTCGGTGTGCACGTTTATATTTCAGGTGCTCTTTGCATTCCCTCTACCTCTTGACTGACTTAGAGCCAAGTCCAGAGGAACTGACTCTCCAAACCAGAAAAGGTGGATGTCGGGTTTGCCGCTGCTGGGGACCGTGTTTCCGTAGCAACAGGATCCCTGCGAAGCTCACAGAAAAGCTCTGACTCTTGGTTGAGTTCCCTGAGTTCAGGAAGTCTCAGGGCTGGTTATGCTGTTTGTCTGCAACAGTGCTAAAAGCGAGATGCTGACATGCCAAAGCAGCAATTGCACTTACACGTGGCTGAAATCACACCTGGCTCACACTGCTGCCCAAGTATTCCTCTGAGCACAGCACACGCCTTGTGGACCTCGACACCAGACAACAGCCACTGTGAAGGCACTCAAGTCATGTTTGGAGGCTTTGACATGCTTTTGCGTCAAAAGACAGATGCTGTGTGTGCGCGCACCTTGCATAATCATGGGTGTAATGAAGCTGAGACCACTTTTACTGTCTTATTGTAAATGCTTTTAAAATGTCTAATTGCTGATTAACTTCTTCAGGCTGCAGTGACAGCTCACCTGAGATAATGCGGGGATGAAGAATGTGTGTGTGAGTGCTGGAAAGTGCTGGGGCTGGGAAACATTTTCCATTTCCAGTGACATTTTCAAAATCATGCTTGGAGGTGCTGCTCTGGATGCCTGGCAGCGCCCGGTGAGTCCCTGCTGTGCTGGGAGCACACCCCTGTGCAGGGAGGGCAGCAGCCCCGCTGCGTCTTTCATCTGACATCTCAGATCTCTCAGCCTTCCCAGTGTGCTGGGACACGGCAGTGTAGATTAGGAGGAAATGAGGGAGACTGGAGACTGAACAAAGGTGGTTTTTTTTTTTTTTTCCTTTTTTTTTTTTTTTTTTCCTTTTTCTATAAGTGGCTGTGTTAGGTGTCAGCAGGTTCTCAGATGATCTGGACAGGTGCTCAGGTGCTGCCCAGCTTCACCATCTTCATCTTGGGTGTGGTTTCAGTGCTGGTGTTCTTTCCACTGGTGCTCAGTTAGACTTAACTCCCTCAGGCAGGGGAGTTGTGGAAGAAACCCTGTGCTATAGTGCATCCTTCTTGTTTAGGGTGTTGAGACCTTCCTAATCCTACATGACAAATTTCTGCGTGCAGGTGTGTTTTTTCTCCTCTTCTCCTCCTCTTGTCTCTTTTCTGTGTGGGGATAGCGTATTAGCCTGCTTTAAAAACAAACAGACAGACAGCCACCTCCCACAAAACCCCTGAATCACTGAATTTGTCACAATAATTGAGTGTGGTAGCTACTGTGTTGGATGCGTTTCACCTGCTAAGAGATGCTGCAGTCAGCACCATATGGTAGCCTTTTTCTTCCTTTTTAACAGACTTACAGCAGCAATTTGTTTCTCCCATGAGCCAGCACCACAGCATGCCTTGCTTAAGAGATACAAGGTAAGGCTGGGGAACTTTTCAATTTAAGCTTTCAAGGAGCATTTGGCTGAGCTGCTTTCAGGCACTGTCCTGTTTGCTCTGTAACTCTTCTGCTGCATGAAAGTGATGTGCTGAAGGACAGAAGGGCTCGGTTTGGAGCAGAGACTTCTCAGTCCTTCGGTCTTAACCTTCATAAACAACATGCTAGTATTTACCTGCCTGGCAGATTTATTGTCAATGTCCATGGGTCACCTGGAGGTTTTGGACAGAAAATGGTTGCAGATATGGAAAATCATGTATTTGATGTGTGAACTGTGCTTTGAGTTATGGCTACATCTGCACTGTAAAACCCTAGTGCAGGATCCCTCATCTACTCCTGAAATGCAGAACCTTGTTACAGCATCGTGGTGCTCTCCCTGAGCAGTGACCAGTGCGGTGGTGATGTGTCAGTGCTGCTTTGAGCTAATATCTTCGTGTGGTTTTGAACAGCGCGAGGTACCGTGCCCCACAGGCTGTGACTGTCTAGCGGGTCTGCTGGAGTTGTGCAGCGCCTTAGCAGCCTGGAATGGCATCCCTGGAGCGGGACGATGGCCCAGCAGTGTAGGGTGTTAACCTGCAACACGAGAGACTCATGTTTCATTTCCCTTCCAAGCTCTTTATAAAAGTCCAGGTAGGATGCTGGGGTGGGGTGGCAGCAGAACTCCCTTCCAGAAAGGTCTGCAAGAATACCCCAGTGCATGCCCCAGTGGGCCTCAGATCCTGTGATAACAGCAGATGTGTAAGGAGCAGAAAGCCCATTTCAGACCCTGTCACTTCCCTAGGCAAAAGTCGATCAGGGCTGTGCTGAGTCCTCATTCAGATGCAAGAGCTGTGGTTGTGGTGTCACGCGTTCTTCCTCCCTGCCCCCTAATTGGTCCTGGGATCTTGCAGTTTGTGATGGCCCGCTAATTCTGGATCAATATCTCAGGTTACTTTTGTTATATCAGATAGTGTTGATAAGCCCGTTCTGCAAGTCTTTCTCTCGGTGATAACCGCTTCCTCTGCCTAATTAGGAATATCTGCTAATAAATAAGATATGGATCTGGGTTACAAATGGTTGCAATTAAACCTTGTGCAGCAGCTTTCCTACGTCTTGCCCCACTTTGTTTCCTTTTTTCTTCCTTTAAAGGAAGAGGGTACAGGAGTTCTGTGCAGAACTTGACATGATCTAAACAAGTTTGAACTGTCACACACCCAGGTTTGCTCCTGTCCTGCAGTTTTGTGTTCTTTGACTGGAATATAATGTACGTTTAATTTCATGATGCTTTGGGAACAATGGGGAGTGCTGTGTGGTTTTTCTTTTTGACTTGACTGGCTTATGAAGAAATGTGCTGTGGCTTTTTGTGGGGAGATTAAAAAGTTGTTAATGCAGTACCCAGTGGTGCTAAATCTCTGCCAGTGTTTCCTTTAGACTTGTTTTAGACAATACCAGGCTCAAGACTGGAATACAAATTGTCAGCTCTACAGCTGATCAGATTTTTCTAGTAAATATTGGACTATTTGGTTGGGACAAGGGATTTGATTAGTCATCACGCTGTGTGATTTTTCTCTGCTTTGTAAACCAAGAAATGCAACAGTTGCCACTGCCTTTCCTTCTCACCAAACGCTACACAGTTTAAATAGCAGCAAGATGGAAAGAAACTCACTGGCAGTGGGGTTTCTGACTGCCCTGTGGGGAAAGCGGGCACAGCAAAGGCAGTGCAGTGCCTGGGAGCTTTGTGCTCTTCGCAGTCTTCAGCTTCATGTATCCTTGCTGCTTGATACTGTGCTCACATACTGTTCAAATTTGTTTACTTTGCACATGTAAATGAACTTGCTAATGCTCTTGTTTTAGCAATACCATGTAAAATACTGACTAAAAATGCCACTTAGTGATTTTAATCTATGCAGAGTAAGCAGTTCTAGAAAAAGTAGATACACCTCTGTCACAGCAGAGATGTTCCTGGTAATTTTCCTTGCCCTGAAAGGTATGTGCTTTGTTGGTTTTGGAAATAAATGGGAATTGACATTTCTTTTGTGGAGTGCTAATAAGCTTCAGTCTTTTCAACAAGCACTGAGCTTGAAGTTGAAATCTCTGGTTTTTGGGGAAGGCTGGTGAGCTGGCTCTGCGCCTGCTTGAGAATAAAATGAAATTTAAGTATTTTCTTTTTAAAATGATGGTTTGGAGCTCTGTACTCTTCCCTGCTGGAAGAGCAGGGAAGCGCTGTGAGCTTCCCCCATGCCCAGTGCCGGGAAGCTTTGGCTCCCTGGGGAGCATTGCCTGCTCACCAAACTGCTGCTATTTGTTCAAAGCATCTTTTAATCACAAATTTTCTGCTCAGCTGTCATTAGAGCTAGGATCTGCTGTTATTTACCACAGAAAGGATATTGTGTGTTTCTTTTGCTTGCAGTTCTCAAAGTCAATATTTGTTTAGCAAATGCTGATATTCTAATTTGTTTTGCAATACAAAGTCCTTCAGCAATCCAAAAACTGCTCCACAGAGTACAAATAAAGAGTGGGGTTTTCTGTTGGCAGTATTGTCAAGTGTCCCATTTCGGTTGTAGCTGGGACTCCTGCAGCAGGTGCTACTTATACCTTCATATGCATTGGGGCTAAAGTTGGACTGGGTCAGGCACAAAAACCCAGTCTTGCTCTGGTATGTCAGTCAGAGCGCTGAGCCCTTAAACAAAGAAACAAAACAAAGGAAAAGGAGCAACGAACACTTCATTTCTCACAGAATTTAGTGAACTTCCTGAAGGTAAAATTTGTCCCATCAATGTCCTCCATTTAAAGAGGGGGGAAAGAAATAGGTCAGTGTATGCCAACACTAATATCATATGCAGTATTTCATATTTGGAATTATCCCATGATTGAGGCAAATTACTCGAGGCATTAAGAAAACCCCAGAACTGCTGATGTGAAAACGACCTTGGGAGGTAACACACTGTGTTGTGGGGCTCTCAGGTGAGATCACGTGTACCTGTCTCACCTCCAGGAGCTGACAGTCTGTCTAACCTCTTTTTAAACCTTGAGTGTTGATTTCTCATCTTCCCTAGATAGCTTGTTCTGGGTCTTCACCACTCTTACTGTGAACAAGGCTTTCATTTTTCTAATATCACATTCTTTTTACTGCTTGTCCTCCTGCCAGTTGTGTGGAGAACAACTCATGAATGTCCTTCTGCTGCTACTGCCTTTTTGGACCTTTTTGGATGATGCTTAGCATCTCCCTAACATAGTCTCTCTGTGTCTCTTTTTTTTTTTTTTTTTTTAAATGTTTCTGGAGAAAAAGGGGCAGAAAAATAGAAGAGAGAAAAAAGAAATCTTGTCTCTGTTGTTGTTTTTTAGTTACCCTATTGACTTTCCCACTTGTCTGTGTTGTAAGGAGAAGCACTCACAGTGGAGTATCAGCTGGCATAACTAGTGTCTTTCTAGTGCACCTCACACTTCTGGTTTGTTCCTTTTATTCGTCATTCTGGAATACACATGGTTATAGTGCTGCACTTTGTCATGTTTCAGCTGTTGGACGTTGTATCCTGTTTTCCAACCTGTTGATGTGTTCCTTCTTTTGTCATTCTGCTCACATTTCTTAGTTTGGTGTCACCTACAGACAGTTGCCCAAGTGTTCTTGCCATTTGTTCCTCTGAGAGCAATGGCACCTCCCACGTTACTGCTGATGGGGGCTATTTCAGAGACCATTCACCAGAAAAGAGTCTTCAGGCCGTGAGCTACTTTCTCAGCAGAGCTTTATATGAGCCTCTCAGAATGCCCAATTGTAGTGTGTTGAAGATTAGAACCGATTTGTAGATTTAGGGCTATTCATCATTGGTTTTGTACAATTTGTATAAGGGGCTTGAAATTTTAGAGTTGAACTCCTGAATGCTGTTGGTGATTTAGACTCTTAGAACCCTCTGAAATGAAAAAGATTTTACAATATTATTCTTATAGTATTCTATTAGGACTATTTCTTCCTGCCTATATATTGATATCATCTGTACTCCGGTGAGGAGGAACAAACCCAACGGTTGAACAGTCCATGTTTCACCTGGCCCTTGAAAAAAGCTCCCACTTTTGTCTCTGGTAGTTTCCAGAAGGAACTTGTTAGATAATAGCAATCCACGTGAATATAACAGTCGTTATAAAGCACTGTGAGATTATCAAGTCTTGGAATATTATTGTTACTAAATGCTTTCAAATGCAAAGTGACACTAATGCATTTCATTTAAAGTATCGTTACTTCAGAGTTAATTTTACACCCAACCTAAAATAAGGAAAGCACTTTAAGAAATGTTTGAGGGTATTGCTGCATTATTTGTTGTTACTTGGAGAAACAAACAAAAACCCTCCCACGCCCTGACATGCCAGTATCTAGAAGGCCTCATTTCATTTGTGAGGAAACCGTTGAGGGAAAAGAAAAATCAAAGCATTTTTACAGGGACTGCATTTATCCCCTTACACGAGTGCTAATGATGATGTTTAGCGCAGTGCACTCTAATTATTCATGTACCACTTTGAAAATACATCGTGTGTGTGTAATGCACATTGCTGTATCACTATATTTTACAGAATCAAGGTTCTCTACGATTATGGCATTTTACAGTTCTCTTCTGGGTGTTTTGCCTGATGGCCTGCTGCTCCATGAGATGTTTTTTGGGACTCCCCATCTTCCTTAGGGTCTGGTCTGCCTGGTACTTTTGTTTTGTTCTTGGTTCTGTATGTGTGATTTGTTTTGATTTGTTTTGTTTCTTCTCCCCCCTTGCTTCTTCCTGGAGCTGGTTGAAAATCCTGGGCTCCTTTTTCTGTGTTTCTTCCAGTGACGCTCCCAGCATCTCCATGCTGCTTTTTGATGTCCATTTTCTCTGCTCTCGCGTAGCAGGGTTTCCTACCCCATGAAGCAGGATTTCTTTCCCTGTGTGCTTCCTTTTCTTTCTCCTTGCACAGAGGTGCACTCTGGCTGTTTCTCTCCAGTGCTCGCTGCCTTGCACGCCTCTCGTGGAGGTGTCCCCAGGTGTCCCGTGGGCTTGCTGCACTCCGGGCTGTGTGCTTTCCAGCTTGGTGCTCCCAGCCCATAATGCTCTTTTCCCCACATTCTTCCTGACGCTGCTCTGAACGCCTGCTAGTCTGATCAGCTGCCTTCAGGCTCCGAGTTAAATGTCAGACGAATTTTTTCTGTTTTCCAGTCTTAAAGGGGTGCCATGAAATGGAATTTGAACACCAAAAAAATCCCTTTTGCTGGGAAATGTTTAACCTGCGGTTTTCAAACAGGCACTAAATTCCCACGTGATTTGCGTCCATCTCTAGTGGAAGCAGCTCTCTCCTTAAAATCCATCATGATCAACAAGGAAGCAGCCTACCAGACTGGAAATACCACAGGTGGAAATGCCATAGGTGAGCTGATGACATGAGGGCACTCTCTTTTGTTCTCACATCGTGGGTTTGTGCTGCTAGCAGTGTGCTAACACGCTTGCTAGTGGTTGCAGTCACTTTCCTCTCAGGATTTGGCAGTTGGTAGCAGTGATAATGAGGCAGTAGTTGTGCCTGCACTTCACATCTCCACCGTGCAGCCACTGCTTAATTTTAATTTATTTAACTTTTGTGCAGTATCTTTCAATAAAGAGACAAGAGATCATAGTGCGGATCTTCTGAAAGCTTATTGGGTGTTACAAATGAAAAATAAAAAAAAAATGGCAGTGGACATCAGCCGGCAGGTGTGTCAGACCAAGTGTGACCAAGAAAACAGAACAAGTGAGAAGGTGCTTGACCCCACACATCAATGCAGCAGTGACAGGCAGGGCGTCAAGCACAAGGGCTTTGTTCTGAACACTGGGAAAAAGGGTAGGAAGTTTGAGCGACCTGTGGCAAGGGGGTGGTGGGCTTTGTTTGCCTTCAGCTGGAAGTGTAGCAGTTAAAAGGCGGCGGTGGAGGCAGCGTGGTCTGGTTAAACATGCTGCCTTGAAGCTAGCTCTCCTTTGAGCAAGACCTGGCATCTGAGGCCTCCTGTGCCAAACTGGGTGATAGGGACGTGACAGATGAGTGTGGACATGGGGTGTTTGCTCCTTGACTCGTGCTTTGGCAGCCTCGTTGCACGTGGGAGCTTTAGGCCATGAGCTAATTGCTGCCTAAAGGCTTTGCTGGGCCTGGGCCAGGCCTGGTCCCTCCCAGAGCCACTCCACAACTGGCAATAGCAGGGGAATAGTGACCGCTTTTGAGTAATATTCGGTTTTGATCTGCTTTATATTCAGGGACAAAGTGCTCTTGCTGCATCATTGAGCCCTCTCTCTGGTAATTCAAAGCTCTTCCCTATCGCTCTCCCCGCAGCTCTCAGTTGCTTTATGGTAAGATAAGGATCACTGTTTGTTTTGCTTTTAGAGAGATTTAAAGTAGCCTAAGGGAAGGCAGAGCGCTTGGCAGGGGCAGCCACTTGTATGGTGACAAAGACATCGCAGCAATAAATACAGCAAACAAACCACGGAAGGGAAGAGGTGACGCTGGGAAGGAAGCCCTGCCGCACCGTGCTGGCGTGTTCCATGGCAAGTGGTGCCCGAGGGCCACAGTGTGCGCAGCGGCCGTCCGAGGTGCGAGTGGTCTGCAGGGGCTGTGGGCAGCCGTCCTGCGAGGGCTGCCTTCGTGTGGACCTGCCGCGCAGTAGCAGGTGAAAGTAGAGTTGGCTGCTGATGAATTTATACTTGATGGCATCTGGTATTGGGCTGGTTAGAGTGGCCTTCCCTGTTGGTTGTGCTAATAACACGATGGAAAGGCAGAGAGTTTGGATAACTAATCTGTTGGATTCCTGAAGGTAAAAGTTGGGAAAGTTAATATTTTAAGAACTGCTTTTGTTTATTTAATCAGTTGAGTAGTGTTTCTTGGAACAGATAATACTTGACAAAGGAAAGGATTAGGGGGGGAAAAAAGTTTGAAGAAAGAATAAGAGAATTTATGTTTTCATTGCTCGTTTTGCTTGCTTTTTCCTCCATGCTCCTGGGAACGTTTTGATGAAAATCTAAGAAAAGAATAAATCAGAAATTTATATCAAAATGAAAATTCTCTTAGTTCTTACTTGAAAAATAAACATGGCTTGTAAGTCAACTCATCTTTTAAAAGCTGAAAGTTAAAATGAAATTGTGCAAAAGGTTTTAGATATATCTGTTAATGACTTTTGTGCATGGGTTCACCTGGTGGAAATCTTCAGAACTTTTCCCTCTAAACACTTTGGTCCCTAACTAGATGCTTCCAGTTGTAAGACCTAAACACAGCTAGCAAAGGCTGAACTGGGATTGGGATTTGTTTGCTTACGAGACCTTGAGAAAGAGACTCGAAGCATAGATTTTATGTGGTGACATTTTAATCCTGTCACATCTGAAGCTCCATGGGGAAATCATTTAAAAAGGTAAATGTGTTTATATCAGGCCTATTTTCACTTCCCCCTCTTTCACAGAACCTCAGCCTCCCAAAGATTTGTGATTAGCCAACATCAGCTGGATAATCCTCTCTCCTCCCTTTCCTCCAAACAATAAGAGAGACCTGAATGGCTGGCAGAAAACAAGCACGTTCTCCTTCAGTAAGCAGCTTACACCTAGCAACAAAAGAAAACTTTTCCTTATTTTTAAATGTCAGTGGGCAAAAGAAGCACCCTAGGAGCGTGGATGCCTTTGTAGTGTTCTCTTTATCACCTGAACACAACTTAGATGAGCTGTCTGGTTTTGTGGGACTTGCTGTCTATCCAGCCAGAAGGTGGTGCCAAATGGTGCGGACTGTGGACAACAATTGTCTGTTAGTAGATGCTAACATGATTAATGGTGTATTTTAATAGCTGTTATATTAGGGCAGATCTTTTCAGACTGTTGAGTAACTGGTGGTGGAGAGGAACAGGTTGGTGCTTGGCCTGGAAGAGGAAGCTGTGAGGGTATGGCAGTGCAGGGGTCCAGATGTGCTCCCATTTCGGGTGATGTTGGGTGATGACCTTGACTTGTGAGGCCTCTCCTCCCCTTTTCTTCATTAAGCACATTATAGCCAGACTTGTGATTTTTTTTCACAGCTACCACTGCTGGTCATGGTGTGCAGAAAACATGCCCTCGTGCAGAGTAGCACAATTTTGGCATCTTGCCATTTTAGGCTTTTTGCTAAGCTCCCTGAATGAGAAAAGTGAGGCATTGTCGAATTGGAGTACATGTTGGCACACTGCTCTTTGTACCCTGAAGTCCTGTGGCTTATTTATTTGTCTTGCTATCGTGCATAGGAACCTTAGTTGTGGAACAAGACTCTGTTGTGCTTGTTATATATAAATACTGGAAGAAACACTCTCCCCACTGACAGCTTGGGAATATGATGAAAGACTTTTGTTAGACTTCTGTGGACGTATAAACAAATGAATGGAGCGAATTGCTCTGAGCTGGTCATCTTAGCACGCCCGCTGCTCCTGCAGGCCCTTGTACCGAGCCTTTTGTAGGGCACTGCAGTGAAAAACCCTTATAAAAGCTAAGGAGGTACTATGTGAAAGTTCGTGCTAAGGGCCCGGATCAGGCGTAGATAAAATGTGAAGGTTGCTGTTTGGAAGTGGAACATGTAATCAAAGATTGATCAAAGATGGGAGCAGTTCTCAGTGCAATGATTGAGAAATGAGAGGAAAGGTGGAAAAAAAGATCTAGCGTAGAGATTTTGATTTAATTGATCTGATTTTGATTTAACAGATCTAGTGTTAGTCATGTTGACAAAACAGACATGGGATGCTCTTGGGGAGTTCTGTTGGAGGCCCTTTGTTCACCACTTACCAATATGCAGTGCAGTTTGTAGTACTGACATTTCTTTAATTGAGGCTACTCGTTTGTCTGCTCATTTACCTTGAGCTTTATGGATTAGCATGCAAATCATAGCACACACTGGTATTTATCTTTCTGCTGTATATTTGGCTTATCTGTTTTCCAGAACAGTCAGTTCTTTGTGTGCTGTTAAAGTCAGTGGTTCTTAGTTGCATCTATCCATCTCGTCTTAACTCTGGGCATGGCAACACAAAGCTATTTGTTTAACCATTTCGGTATCTCTGTCACCCTCTTGCTGTTGATTGAGTTTGCTGAAGAGCCATACATCTCCACAGCCACACTTGATTTGTCACAGGTTATTTTCCCCCCATTCAATTCTCCCTTGTCATCAGTTATGCTTCATCTTAGGATCGCTCTCCTCCTTCAGCTTGTGTGTCGACCTCCACTGTTGCCAGTCACTCCAGATGGAAGCAAAGTTGTGTGCCCATTGTGCTGCTGATCGCATCGAGGCCCAGGACAGTGTGCCAGCTGGCTTTGAAGGTATCGTTTTGTGTGTCCTCCAGTTGCCATCGGTTTGGAGGATAATTTGGCGTGTTGATTTTGGTCAGAAAAATGATCTGTGCATCTGTGGCAAGCCATCTGCTTTGTGCAGTCAGTGTTGTGGGGAGCGGGATGGTTGCACATGACCCTCTTCCACAGCATCCCCGTCACTGACTCCTGTCTCCTGTATGTTTACATTCATGTGTCTGGATAGGAGTGACAGTAAAAAAAACAAAACAAACAAACAAACAAAAAACTGTTCTACTGTGTTTCAGGGAGAGCATCCAGTTGCTTTTTCAGTTACCTGTACTTGCCTTTGTTTTTCCAGTACCATTTGGAATAATGGCTGAAAGCTTTGTCTTATGCTGTCCTGGCCTTGCACCACTCTGCTTCCAGAGTGCCTTGCAGTTTGGCATGGGGTTTTCTGCCACAGCTTGCTATTGCTTGCAGTGAGTAGATGCAAATTCCATCAGGATGTCTTGCATATATGCAGCCTGGAATCCTCCCTTGTGCATGTTATTGTACACCTAACAAAACATGCCAATAGTGAAATTTGGGTGAAATAATGAAACGGATGCCTTTCCTGCATACATCGCTGTTGGTAGTGGGTGAAGATATACAGGTGCTGTGTTTGAAAATACATTCCTGCGCATCTCACTCTTGCTACTTGGCTCAGCCTGTGTATTTCTTTGGGAACAAAGCCAGAATGTAGCCCTGATTTTTGCAATACACTTGAAAGTCAATTAAATCAAGTGCTAAATGAATTAAATGCAGCCACACCCAAACTGCCTGTCTGGTCTGTGAAGGTGTTGGCAGGTACAGAATGGAGAACAGCCTCAGAACCTGGAGGGCATTAAAGCTGGAAGTCACTGCATTTCTGCTCTCAGGAACAAGAGGTTATCGTTGTAGTGACTGGGTTTCTAGTCGTGATGCTCACAGCGTTATTTGCATCTCAGCAATTTCTTGCTCATGGATGTTGTTAAGTTGCTCCCTATTTGAATGGGTGATGTGAGGTATAATTCATGACACTATTGTTTCCAGTTGTTAGGAAAAGCAGACTCAGCCAAAATCACCTGACTCTATTCTCGAACAGGAGGAGTTAGATGAAATGTATTCCTAAACAATCAGACTAAATTACGTGTGTACTTTGGCAGACTTCAAATAAATGACATTGATGAATCCTTAAAACTGTGACCGTTGAGTTGAGCCCAGTCTTTGATACCATTAATGAGGAAATAATGTTTTGACATACTTAGCTTTGTAAATTCTGACACTTCCAATTGTCCTCAAGTAACAAAACACTGTTGTCATCTCCAATAATGCGCTCTTTACAAATGTTCCCTGAGCTACCTAAAGCTGGGCTCTTTATGTTGGTAAAGGACAAGCGTTTCTTGCTTGTGCTTTTATTTCCCTTTCTTCAGCGGCTGCAGGTCCAGCTGTTTAAGCCCTCAGCCACACTTCGAGCTCTTGTGCCGTTGAGGGTCAGTGAGAGCTGAGCTGAGCCTCAGCCCCCAGCAGCTGTGTGCTGTGCGCTGGCTTCAGGCTATTGATGTACGACCACTTCCTTTTCTAGCCTCAGAAAGGGCTTTAGTGCTACTTTTTCCTTTGTTGGTATTGCCTTTTGTTCCCATTACAGGGAGGACAATCCGGTCTGAGGGAGATAAATCTCACAGTTTGTCTTGTCAGACCGAGATGGAGTTTTCCGTTCCGCTGGCCGGGCAGGCGAGCAGCGCGTGGGGGCGGCTGAGCGCTGAGACTCCCGCTCCCTTAATGGGGTCTGCGTGCCTGCCTCCCACGCAGCGACCTGCACGCGTCCTGCAGGCTCTCTCACACCTTGGCTTGCTCTGTTCCTACCTGCGGACATGGCTTAGTGCTGACTTCACCAGGCAGTAACCCTTCTGGGCAAGCCATCAATTATTAACGTGCAGTACCAGTCTGTGCACTTGCACTGCTTAAGGATTCATTATGTTGCCTTTTGGTTGACCTGACAAAGCTCTTCAGTGCCTCTCCTTCCAGTGCAAAGTCCTAGATTCAGCTTTGCTCCTGGGACCACATACTCCAGCTCTGGACAACCTTTTGTAGGAAGGATAGCTGGGGCGCAGCTGAGAAATTAGTTTCTGGATAGAGTTAGAAGTATTTAAAAATATTTTGCTTACTCAGTAGGGAAAAATAGTGGTGATCACGCTAAAGGTAATAGGATTCTTCTTCATGTTCTTTGCTGCCCTTTCCTGCAGCATATAAGTATGTGGTGGAGAAATCCTCTAGCTGTACTGCCATGTTATTGTTGACCTATTTTCCAAACAGCTAATGGCTAAGACTGAATACATACTACCACCATTATAATTGTTAAATTTTGCCTCGCTGCACTGGGAATTCTGTGAATATTGTGAGTCTGGCCCAGAGCACTTTGCTAATCAAACATGAATTAAACCTAGCCCAACTGACTGCGGCAGAAATATTGGTACAGTTCCCTAGCAGGTTGAGTGTCCTGCGCTGAGAGAGCTTTGTGACCCTCTCTTAGAGTGGAGATGCTGCCATGTATTTTGCAGGGGATGAGAACGAGATGCAGGAAGGCTCTAACTTGCAACCACACAGCAAATGCAGGCTGTCTGCTCCTAGTTTCAGGCTATGAGCTCTACCTTTAGCAGACAGGTATGCATTAGCCACGTTTACTTCCAGTGTTCTGTATGTAAGAGGTGATTTGTAGCCTCGGTATTGCGTTTCCTGCTTCAAGAAACAGCTGTTTTCTGAATGCTGTGTGTTTTAGGTTTGGTGCCAGAAAAGACCATTACAGGTTTTACTGCTATACATCCAAGCGAAGAAATACATTAACGCAGGTTTTTTCCTTACCTTTAAGAGCATCAACCAAAATCCTATAGTCCTAAGAAAGGAATAAAGGAAGATCTCCTGCATTTCACTGGAAATGCACATCGCATGCTGTCAGTTGTCATTTTCCTTGCGCTGTACTCAGCGAGGCATCCTATAGCACAATGTAAACAAAATTATAATCTTATCAAGCAGCCTTACTCCTACAGTGATGACAGCTACTTAGATTGCCAGAAGCAGGGCCAGCACAACACAGACCATTTTAAAGCAGCTGACATTTTTTTTTTTTTTAAACAATGTGAGTTGGAAGCAAATTATAATAAAGATTTAATTACATAATATTCAGAAGGGTCAGCACTGCAAATCTCCAGCAGACCTCAAGGCCCCAGCTCAAATGGGGTCAATTTCCTGACCACAGCGATGCCTTGTGAGTTAAGAGGAGGTGGGGAGGGCAGACAGGAGCTCTGTGGGACTAATTCTTCTTGGGTGTTAGGTGTGCTGGGAGCATTGCAACATCCTGTTGGTGGGATGGAGTCACTCTTTGCTTATCCCAAAGTAGAATCAGGAGGAATATATTCAATTGTTTTATTAAATAATAGGTATGTCCTTAACTTGCCTACATTGATCTGGTGCTCAAAATACTGCTTTAGTACGCAGTAGTGTTATGACCAGGACTTCTGCCTTTGCTTACTGCAGAAGGACTTGCCTTATCAGGTCCTGGCACTGTGTGTATTTAAGGTTCTGCTCATTTTAGAGGCCTCTTTGGGACTGTGAGCCATTGTCCTGGGAAGTGAGATCTTTTGGTGCATCCCAAACAGTATAATGCACCTGCAGAGATTTGCTGCCCCATTCCGTATCCATTTTGTTTGCAGTTGACCAGTACATCTTGAAGCACCTGGAGACTTGCAGTACTGCTCTGCAAATGCAACATCAGTTTAGCATGAGCTCAGGAGAACTGTCCATCATGTACTCAGTTTTAAATACATCACGTTAAAGGTCATGGTCCCTAAAGTGCATTTTGTTTCCTTAACAGAGCTATATTTGAAGGCTATATAACCTTCTCTCTAGATTGTAAAATGATACAGTCAGTCCCTATATGTTTTCAGTTATTCATGAAGTGCATTGCATATATAATTAAAGCATTAATAAAAATAACAGCAGGAAGAGTTCATCAGCAATTCAAATACAAATATTTGTGAAAATCTGTCTTCTCCAGCATGTTCCTTTCCCCTCTGACTGATTTTTTTTTTTTTTTAAGATAAAAATAACAGAAGCAACACTCACTTCTTATCCATTTTTACCACTCCAGTATCTCTGTAGGACAGTAAATTCAGTAAATTTAGCTTTTGAATTAAGTTATCATAGATCGTGCAAGCTCGTTACTGCCATACACTTCAGGAGCCATCATCTCCACCCCCAGCCCAGTGAAGACTTTGTGTTCACACCTCAGTGCAGGGAGTCCGGCCAGGGGTTTGAAGCCGAGCTGACCCTCCCCGTTGTGGCCTGGCACCCCACAAAGCTCTGGACGTCTTTGTAGTGTTCATGTCCTGCGAGCAGGGCAGTAGGACTTGACGTGCTTGTGTAGTTTCCTGATCTTTATTTCTGAAAGGTGCCTTTGGCTGCTCCCTGAATTATGAACCTGAGCCACTGCTGCCAGAATTGGGCAGTGCAGGAGAGTTGGGTGAGCTTGGGGAGTCAGCCAGAAGACCCTGCCGGTCGTTTACCATAGTTCTGGTGGGATTTGTTTCACAGTCAACTCTGAAATTCTTTTGTGGATTTGTCTTTCTAAGAGTCTTAAAATCCTTGCAGCATGTGTCTACTTCCCAAGACCGTAATATATCTTTTTAAAGAAGTTCTGTCAAACGAGTTATACTTTTCTAATTCTGGGTTATTAAATTTCCCCAGGACAGATTCTAAATTATACTTTGACTCTGTACACACAATGGATTATGGTAATAATAGCACATGCTGCACTGCTAAGCAAAGCATTAGAATATCGTGTTGTGTTGGTATATTGCTTTGAATAAGGATCACAGGATCCATCCAGTGAGCGCGACCCATGCGTTGGGTCTGATGTATTGATTGGAAGTTGCTTCCATTTTCAAAAGATGACTTTAAAATAACAATAACGGAGAGGAGAAAAAGAGCTGATACTGGGATCACTGTTCACTTGCTTAACTAAAAGCTCCCCTTGGTGCAAGGTGTTCAAATTTTTCAGTGTTTCTGATTCACTTCTCAGATTTCTTCCACCAGGCGAGTCCGTGGCCCTGGAGAGGAAGAAATCACTTTGGAAAGGGTTGCCCATGGGTGTCCCAGCAGTTTCTCTGCTTCTCGTGACTGATTTAACGCTTCCGTAAGTTGCATCCTTGGAATACTCAGCTATGACGAGGACATTTGTTTTAAGGACAAGAAGAGCGGGTATAAAGAAAGCTCATCTCCTGCAGGGTGCTGAACTGCAGTGCCAGCATCCCCTCGTTTGGGTTATGTCTTTCCATGTCTCTCTTTGAATGAGCAGTGGATACAGGTGAATATTTTCCCCTTGTATTTCACTCCCAAAACACCAGGTAGTATTAAAAGACCTTGCGGTGAATCACGTGCTCTTGTTGTTTACAAAAACAATTATTTATTTACTTCCAGCACCGGGGACCTTCTAGCATCTCCCTGCAGGGCAGCATGCCTGCCTCTGTGGAAGCAGCGAGGAGATGCTGAGCTCGTACCTGCATGAGGAAAGCAGTTCTGCTTTCTGTTACCCTGTGTGTTGGTTGACATTAATCCCGTAATTGAAGCTCTGGTTTTGGGATTAAGCTGATATTTATCAGCAAAAGCAGCTAAAAAAGAGCAAATCTGTGGTAAATGGTGGTTGAGACCAACTCTTTCCGTTCCTCCAGCACACACCCAACTTTTCAGTACTTCTTGCTGCTACCCGTCTTTGTAAACTCGCCAAACTGAGCTGCCTCACGTGCTGCTTGAAGGCTGCTCCAGTCAGCTGCGTGTCATGGAAATGCATTAGGTTGAGCAGATGTAGACTGAGAGCGTAAAAGAAAATAGCCTCTGAAATTTATAATCAAACAAATGCCGCCAACCATAAATTCAATTTGTGACAGGAACAAAATTCATTCTGGGAGCAGAGATGACACAAGCTTTTACAATGAGAAAATGTGACTGTTGTATGCAGTCAGAATTCCCTGAGCAGCAGCTTGGTGTGACGATGGTCAGGGTGCCACAACGGTGCCGTCGCCATTGGGCTCGGGTGTGAGTCGGGTTTGTCAGCATGGCCAGCTGGCACCAGAAATGCCACCAGCAGACCCAGGTGGAGGCACCCGCTCCTGTTCGTAATTATGGCATAAACAAAGTAAGGTGGAAATCTTCCTATCAGATGGCATTTAGCTTGATATCCTTGAACTCTGTTTCATGTGAAGACAGAAAATGTCAAACTGCTTATCTTTGAAAGAACATTTTCTTCCATTCCTGCTTTAATTTGGCATGATACGGTTTTCGAATGTGTCTTGTTTGCATTTTCCTATTAGTGATTTTTCCCTTTGTTTTCCTTCCGTTTTCATTGTTTTCTGATTTTCTTCCTTTTTGGCTTCTAAAGGTAGCTAGCTAACTATAGTGAATTTATCACAAAATGGAAAAGAAGTGCTGGATGAGTAATGTATTGCCTTTGTTAGAAGGATTTTTATACAGGCTTCATTCACTCAGTATGTTTTTAAAGCATTCAAATTCTTGCAGTGATACAAGATAATGGCCTATATCCAGAAAAAAAAGTCACAAACATGCTTTGCATAAGAGTTTAATATTTTTATGTTTCTATTAGAGACCATTGATGTCTTCTGGAGATTTGTTGTTCTTGCACCCCTGTAACAAGAAGCAAGATTTGTGCTTTGAGGGATGTCATCCCTTAAAAACTGCAAAACAAGTTCTGTGGTTGTTTGGGGTTGTTTGTTTATTTGTTTTCTGTGTTGTTTTATCTGCTTTTTTGCAGGCAAAGCCTGGGACTGTTGTAGTTTAAAGAAATGGGAAAGGAAGGGAAAATAAATAAACCTTTGCTTTTTGATTTATTATGTTCATTTCACAGCTGTTTTGGTGCAATCTGTTTTGCTGTTTCTTAGGTAGTCAGCTGGAAAAACAAGTTTAAGAATTAAGCAAATATGATTATAAAATCACACACAACTGAGAAACCTAAAGCCTGAGGAGCAGCTGAACTGCCTGAAACTACTTAAACTATTTTGGGGTAATTGCTTAGTCTGACTCACTGGGAAAATGCCATGTCCCATAATTGAATTTTAACTCAGGATGGCTGTCCCTTTTTTTTTCTCTCCTGTTCTGGTCTGAAACGTTTCTGACCAAGTATTTGGATGGATGCCTTTGCTCTGAGCAGCCTGGCCAGTCCATCCTGCTGGTTTCCGTGTGGGATCGAACTGGCTTCCTCGATGCCCACTGTGTGAGTGTGGGAGGACAGGTGACATCTGTGCTCTCTCCGCATTATCGTGTTTCAGGTAGCCCATAAGGCACTGTTGGTCCTAAGCTGGTGCTTTGGGGTGGAGCGTGGCTGGGTCCTGATGTCTCCCTGTGCTGGGAATTGGCTTCATTTGAAATATGTTTCTGGGGCTGGTTGAGTGCTCATTGTTCATCAGCCAAATGGAAACAAAGACATGCAAGCATAGTAACGAGTTTTGCAAAGTGTTCTGGAAATGTTCTGTAATGGAGTGCCATAGGAATGTGTGTCAGAAGAAAGAAATGGGAGGGAGATGCTGTCGGAGCTGGTATTTTGGTGTTTTCCTGAAGAGAAGTGGCTGTGCTTGCCAAGCTGTTACACGTTGCCTTAGGAAAGCAGATGCAGTTCAAAGCCTGGCTTCCCCTGTGCTCTGCTACTCTTTTCTGAACGTGCTCCGTGGCCTCCAAACCCAGAACAAGGCAGAGTTTTGACCTCAGAGGCAACTGTGGAGATAAAGGAGCACTAAAGCCTCAACGAGAAGCAATTATTGACTGATTTGCAAGGGATCCTTACTTCTCCTCTGAATTATCCTTTCAAAACATTTGATGTCAGCGTGAGGTCTCTTGGTGGGAATAGCCAGTTTTAACCCCTTTTAGCTTTTCAAAGGTGCAATAAATCGCTTCTGAATTCTGTGGCTCTCCGGTAGTACAAGTGTCAGGGAAGCTGCATGGTCAGATACTGCCAATGTTACTGGTTGTGGTGATTTGCATTGCTTGTGCCCTGAAATAAGGAATAAATGGAAGAATGGAAGGTGGCAGCCCCAGTTATACCAGAAGCCATCAGTGGGCGAGGAGCAGGTGATTCAGATACTGCTCATCTTGGATTTACATTTTCAGGTGAACACTAATTCTTTTGTTTTTTTTTTGAGGGGAGAGAGGAAGAAAGAGAGGCAAAGTTGAACTGAAATCCCAATAGATGTTTATTCAGTGCTGGAAGTAGAAGCAAGAAAATATTAAATGTAATATAAAATACAGATAGAAGCTTTTCTTGGGATGAAAGGAATATTATTTCTTCCCTTTTGCTTGTCATTATCTTGCTTTTTTTCCTCCATGTCAGAAACAAATGTGGCTCAGAGGTACAGCAATACGCAGCTTCAAGGCATTCAAGGATGACTGAAGGTTGTGCAGGTGTGGAACAAATGCGAGCTGATGGCAGGTGGGTCACCGAAGGGGTGACACTGGCTCAGCTCTCCTCGCAGCGCACGATGTGTTGTTTCTGCAGCAGCCATCCCAGCCTTTGCCCAGCCCCCAA
The DNA here is from genome assembly GCA_013399715.1 of Alectura lathami. Classification (NCBI taxonomy): domain Eukaryota; kingdom Metazoa; phylum Chordata; class Aves; order Galliformes; family Megapodiidae; genus Alectura; species Alectura lathami. Next base: position 172,064 of record VXAV01005647.1, on the reverse strand, counting down.
GAGCACATGTTGGCTGTTGTACTGGAGCATTGTGAAGACGTGTGCTCTGTGCCCTGGCAGCGTGTGTCTGTGGTAGCACGAAGTTTCAGAGGTTCCTGTTGCTGTCCTTGTGTTCTGACAATACTCAACTCCTTACTGACTATAGCCTGTTGGCAAGGATAATTAGGCATTGTTAGCTGGGCAGAGGGCTGTTGACCTGAAGCTAGAATCCTGATATGAACAGATCAGATACACACAGAGCCTGAGTTTATTTGTCCTGTGTTGCGTGTGCTGCGAGTAATGTGGCACTGCTAAGCTGACATGAAGATGCTGTGAAACGCTGGGCACGGACCAACGGTGTTGGTAGAGTTCTGCAGCACAGTACTGCTGCCAGAGCAGTGACATCCCAGGAGATGCTGTGAGCAGGGAGTTAGCAAAGTCTGCTTGTTGCTACCAAATGTTTTCTTTTAAAAATTCCTTGTCCTCAAAACGCAAATGTCCGAGTGCAACTGGCGGAGGCACTGCCTGAGAAATTCTTCATCCTGTGTCGACTGATGCTGTGCTGTCTCCCAGACCTCAGCCAGAGCCACCAGCCTGCAGTTTGTGCTAGAAAACATCTGCTTCATTCTCTTGCACAGAAATGCAACTACAAAAATGTTGAAACATTTTGGCTGTTGTGCAACAGGAACTTGGGCAGAAATCCATTTAATCGAACATATTTTCATCAGCTGCTGCAGGCAATGTGTAGGTTTCTCTGTGATCAGCTGTTGCCAGAGTCACTGGGATCATCCACTGCAGGATGCAGACACCCAATCTGGCTGAGAAAATGCGCCCAGATCTGGGATGGCACTTCTGTCCAAGGCGTGTGTGTTCCACCTCATTCCCTGTACCAACATCAGTGCGAAGTAGTGAAAAGAAAACTTTTTGTCAGGGAAAAAAAAAAAAAAAAAGACAGGAACATTTTTGTGTTCTAAAATCCTGCATTTTTACTTGTTTTTCTATATTTTCTGAGTTGTATTTGTAACAGTTTCTTTTGTTGTTGTTGTTTAAGTTTCCCCCTTCTTTTCTTCATTCTGCCTCTTTTCCTTTCTATATTTTTCAATTCCCACTTTTGTAGGAGCCTGTTAGGAAAAGGAGAAATGATAGACTGGAGGAGAAGAGCTCATTCAAAGTGGAAAAATGTAACCAGCTACTTGTTTTTTCCAATTTGTTTGGAAATGCAAAGTACAGAAGGAGAAACCCATAAAGTTTTCTGGATTAAGAAAACATTTTGTTCAAAGCATTTTCATTTAAATATTTTTACTTGCTTTGCTGTTGTGCACAGCTATCACTTGCCGTGTGTAACTATTACCTACGCAGGCCCTGAGGGACCAAGGAATGCTGAATTGAACCTGAATTTGCTTTGTGCCAGAGCAGGGCTGAGAGCTAAGTCTCTTGGCCAGTCCTACACTTCTGCTCTTACAGATTTCACGAGCATGCTAATAGGATTAGGTACTACAAACATGTTTTGCATTCAGAATTGGTATCAGAAGGGAGTGTGTCTTGGAATGGGATTTCTTGGGAGAGCACGGACCCCAGCAGCACGAAGTAACGGTGAGATTCAGCTGTCCCGTTACCACGGGCTGCTGCAAGCTCCCTGTCCCATCGCTTGGGATTATGGCTATCCAGAGGCTGCTCCTGCTCACACAGCCTCTCGGCTTCATCTGAAAGATCCCCTTGAGGCGGGCACTCAGGGCCTCACACAGGTGCCTGTGTGTCAGGGAGTGTTTTTCTTGTGGCTGTGAGGATGACTTTAAAATCCTGGGTTATGGTGAGTGGGAGAGGAGGAACCAGAGCTTGACGTGGAAAAAGCCTGTGCCTAGTTTCTGAAAACAGCCTTAGCTGACGTTTTCCCCAAAATTGTGTAAGTAAGTGGCCAGAGTTTTGGTAAGCTTTGTCTCTTGAGTGGTGGGAGCTCAGCTCAGTGTGATTCCTGAAATGAACAATGTCTTCCCTCTGCTGCTCTCCCTCTCCCTTGCTTTAATCCATTTTGCAAAATTCTACAGCAACAGAACGAGAAATGGAAAAGCACCAATTCAACATGCATTGGATTAAAAATAGAACAAAACAATGAAATCCCTGCTAAGGGACACGATGCTGAACTTCAGATAATTCTGTTAATTCCCATTAGCGGTGTTCAGCCCGCCATCCTGTCTCCAGCAGAAGCCATAAGCAAGGGAAGAATACGAGCAGGAGGAGCACGCGTGATCCTTCCTCTGATGCTTTCCTGGCTCCAGCTGTTTTCAGCTCAGGGACTTTGTGCCAGGAGAGATTTCTGTTAGACAGTAATCATGAATATGTTTTTTTTGGTCTGTAAACTTAATCTACAATCTACTCTCCCCTTAAGGCAATGCTTATGGCATCCATAATTTCTCTTGTCAGGTACAAAATCACATTTGTTCATTTGTCTTGGACATTGCTCCAGTTTCATTTGAGGGCTCCTTGTGTCTATATCGGAAAAGCCCCTGAACAAGCTGTCCCCATCCATGCTGGGTCTGCCGTGCAAGACCTTGGAGCAGTGTGGTGTAACCTCACAAAGTTTTCGTGTGTCCCAGTAATTTTTTTTTTCTTTTGTCCTAATGATTCTGAACATGTCATCTGCCTTATTTATTTATCTATTTATTTTTCCTTCTCTAACAGTTGAGAGCCCTGGGCTGACATTTCCATGGGGCTGTCCGTTGTAAATCCAGGATTTCATAGTCATGGTTGGCTCCAGTCCATCATTTCGTATGTGACGTTAGGATTGTTTTTCCCACATGCGTGTTTGACATTTATCTATTGAATTTCAGCTGCCATCTCATCTGTCATCTCATTTCATAAGGTCCTTCTGCAGTTCCTCAGTCAGCCTTTGTCCTCATTACCTCGAATAAATTGATACCAGCGAACTTTCTCATCTTGCTGCTCCCCACGCTGCCAAGAGTATCCTGAGGAGTGGCTCCCTAATTTGACCGGTGCAGGTGACAGCCTTTCAGTCCGGCAGCTCTCTGCGTCTCCCTGGGTTAATCGCTACACAGCATTACCTTAATAAATTCAGCGTGCTGTGAAATGAATATGGATGCTGTTTGCTCTGGTTTTCATGTTTACAAGGAGCCAGAACAAGATATAGGAAAATGAGTGCTAACAACTTTTGGCTCTCAGAGTGTTTGTGAGTATTCTGTTAGCAAGTGTTTGATGTTACAGGAATCCAGGTTAATCAGGACTGTTGTATTACTTCTCTTTCTCTGAAAGAGCAACCCAGTGGCTGATGAGAATCCTCTGAAGTACATCGTCTCGTCTTGCAAGTGCTTTTGACAGCCCGCTTTAATGAGCTTGAATGTTTCTGTCGAGTGGTATGCGCGAAAACAGAAAGAACAGGTCGCAGGGGTTGCAGAGAGGGAGAAAAGTGGCTGGGCTGATCTGAAGGAACCTCCTTGAAAAGCTCGTGCTGAGTCCCTGAGCTGGAAATGTGCAGCTGCCACTCGTGTCAAGTGGCCTCAGTCCTTGGGCATACCTCAGTGCAGGAGGACAACCCCTACTGCCTCCCGGGACTGTCACCTCTTCCGGGTAGCATCATACCATGACAGGCATGACCTTCATGTCCCTGGGCTGGTCAGCAGCAGCTCTGCGCTGAGGACACAGCCAGGTGAGTGCCGGTATGAGCTGCTCTGCACACCACAGCAAAGAGTAACATCTCATTTTGGTGATCTGTGGTATCCGGGATTTATCTAGTTTAGAAATCTCTTCCCTGTCCCTGTTCAGCATCGGTTGAAAATGCACGGTGACAGATTCCAGAATCCAAACCTGAACCTGCGTTGATGTTGGTCTTGCATGTGCGCAACCTGTCCGGAACCAGCACATCCTAGCAGGGCGAGGATGTCCCTGAGCTGATGTGAAGGAGATAAAAGGGAGAGGAGAGACCTAGGGAGGAGATCACATGATCACTTTTTTGGGACTGATTCACAATATAATTTCTGCGGTTAGTCTGAAAGACTAACAATAAAGACACCAATAATATACATAAAAGTGGCATCTGCTTGGATGATTACTGTGTAGATAACTTGGAAAAAATCTGCTCGTGGTGTATTACGATACTTCACAGAGTGGGGAAGGCTGAAGTTGTGGCAGGAAGGTGAAGATGAGGATTTGGCCAGGTGTATAAATACACCACAGAAGTGGGAACGTAGTGCAGTGCATCTCTTGTGTGCTTCTCTCTTTTACACCAATAGCTCGTGTGTCAGCTGATGTGAGGTGATGTTGGGTTTTGGCAGTGTTTTGGGCAGATCTTCTGGTGGGGGTGAACTGTTCTTGAACCAAACCTCCATAGGATTTGGCACAAGTGTGCGTTCCCACAGTCGGAAACTTATATTTGAATAGACATTAATGAGCGCTGAAAGAAAAATCACGGTCTCTGCTTTTTCTCTTGTTGTTTGATTTCCCTTTGTCTGCTTAGCGCTGGTGCAGATTGCACACACTGTACTGACAAATCTCACCTGGCCTCTGCCTTGCAGGTTGGGAGGTGAGGGGAAGCCTCCTTCAATGTGGCAATGACAGAACATTTACTGACCCAGTGCATGCGATCCCTGACTTAGTGCCTGTGCTGCCACCAGGCTTGTTGCTGCTTCTAGGCTGGTCCCAAGCGCAGGGCCAGCCAAGCCCAAGTACACATCGGTGTGCCATGCTGAGGCTTGAGTGTGTCTGAGCGCCGCGTTCAGCGACGTCGTGGGAAGGAAGGGGGCTACTGAGCAAAGCACCAGTAGCTGTCTTTCTGTAGGAAGTTTGCTGCCTTTCTGCTTGTTGTATAATAACTGAAACGAGGCAAGAAAGAGGCTAAATGTGATAATTTGTGGGCTAAACGCAGTGTCTTGTGTAAACAGATGCACTGCTTGAGTGGAGATCCATGTTAAATTTAATCTGAGATCCGGAGTCGTGTCGGTGGAGTAGCTGCCGTCACCGGATGGCTAAATGCTTGTGACCTTTTTCTGCTTTGCTGAGTTAGTAGATTTATTGCTCTAGTATATTCTTTAAGGGTGGTTTTTATACACCGCTTGTCAAAGCATAAGCCCTTGTAACAGATTAGCCCTTCAAAAGGTATGCCCCAAGTTTCCCGTAGACTTTTCACATTGCTCTGAGTAATGATTCTCTATTAATGAAAAATTGAATTTGTTTCATTTGCTGTCATGTTTGAAGCACAAGTATATTTTTTCCCCCAGGGCTGGTTACATTCTAATGCATATATTCAAAACTCAAGCCCAGGCTGAGCTGACCTGTGTCAGCTGTGATATAGGCAGAGGAAGGGAAAGCATCAAAGTGTGAGGCCTCACACCACATTTACAGTCCTAGGATAACAGCATCCTCGAGCTGATGTTGTGCAGTACGTACACAGAATATTTGGCTTTGTTGGCAGGGCCTGTGGGTGCAGGTGTACTTGTCTGTGCATATATTTTGGCAATTACAACATTTACATTCCTTTAATTTTGGCTACAAAGTATCATGGTGTTTTTTAATTGTTTTTTAAAGATGTGATTAGGAAAACACAACTATACTGGCCACTCATTACTTTTTACAGGTTGAATTAATGAATTAACAGTGAAGAGAAAATACATTATGACAAAACAGGCCTGCCAAAGTAGGTTTCAAGGCACTTCACTGCTGGGTCTAGCAGACGTGGCAGATTCTCAAGTTGTTTATCAATGGCCAGGTACATTTTTTACCAATCACTTCCTGCAGTTCCAGTAGATTGTCTGATAAGTTTAAAAGATAAAAAATAGTATTTGTTTGACAGCTACGTCCAGGTTGTGTCTCTGTACCCTCACAGGCTGAAGTGAGAAGCAGAAGCTGCCTGTCTGCACCTGAATCTGTAGTCAGATTCATGACGCCTGCTTCAAATGAATGGAAAAGCTATTTTTGTGCAAAAATAAAACTAGAAAAAGTAAACATTTATCATATCAAAACCACTCTAACATTTCCCTGAGCACATCAGGATCAGATGAGAGCTTTGTAGAGAAAATGAGTCCCTCAATGACTTCCTGAGCAGAAAGGAGATAGGAAATGATCACAAAGTAAAAGTTATGAAGAGAATTTCTGACATCTCATGTTATTAACATGCAAACATTAAAAGAGGTGTTTGAGGATAGCTGAAGACATCTGTAAACTCTGGGGCGCACCATAAACCCTTGGAAACCTCGTAATAAAATTCCTTCATAGCAAAAACACATTTTGTGGCATGTTGAACTAACACAGTTTCGATGGAGAATTTTTAAACTTTCTAAACCCAAGAAAAATGTGAGCTCTGGAATAATTCAGCTTGTTAAGCTCTGAAGAAGAGGTCTCGGCAGCTACCGCTCCTCTGACCCGCTCACTAGCAATTGACTGCCCAGCAAACAGCAATTGACTTGGGACGTTCTCCCCTGTGTCCCCGGCTCATCCTTTATCTGGTTTCTGAATGGCAGAACCTCTTGCCATTGGAAATCCAATTACAGTTAAATAAAGATTCACCTCATTGCCTCATGGAGAGCTTTGAAAAATGTTTTGCTTAAAGACAATTCTGCCCGCTTCTGTGCAGATATAGAGGCAAGGTTTTCTGAATGCTTTAATGCTGTGCAGCTCTGTCCTGTGACCCAGGATATTAGCTAATCCTGACATTAGTGCTGGTCTGGACCAGTCCCCTTTATAGCTGCAGCGGCAGAGCAGGTCACACTACTGCCTGCTCATTCATAGGATTGGCTTAGAAAGTTGACTTCATTAAAAAGAAGTGCTTCTCGCCCCCTTTTTTTTTTTATCTTCTTGATTTTTTTTTCTTTTGTCTCATTTTCTCATTGTGTCATCTGAGCCCCTGAGGATTTAAGCATTCAGGATTTTCTTTCCCTTCCCTCTGCACCCCTCTTGCGAAACACGGCAAGTAGGAAATCACTTTGCACAAAGCTGAGATTCTCACATTAAAAGCTGAGATTCTCCATCCAGCTTTTCTAAGTATGTGATTATGTGAAGTATCAAATACTGTGAGAATTGGATTAAAAAACCACAAGGACCAACACGGAGACAAATGATAATGAGCAGTGGGAGAAGACAGTGCGTGCAAATACAGTAATGGATAGCAGGTGTCAAGAGTTCAACACTCAATTTCATTTCTCTGTTTTTTATGATCTGGATTTGTATTATATATATGATGATGGGTGCATGTGTGGTGAGAGAATAGCTGAAAAGGACTGTACAGGACAGAGACAAGTAAGGATCAGGACAGAAATGTGGGATGAAGAGGACTAGGATGAAGCCGGAGGAGTGAGCACCATTTACACAGTGGAGTGGAGTGGCCACATTGGGTTGCACTTCATTACCCCAAACTTGTCTTTGTTGGCTAGCCCAATGTTTGCAGAAATTTAGGAGAGCTGCTTCAGCACCAGGAGTCTTGCTTCTGGGTAGGATAGAGGTGGATACAAAATGATCTGCCTCTCCTAGAGGCAGTTTCTCAGCGTGTTCCTTCAAATCCCCAGGCGCAACACAGCTGTGTGCATGCAGCCCCTGGGGAGCTGGCTGGGCCTGGGGTGAGGTCTGATTTTGAAGATAAGGGCTCAAGCACAGTAAGGATTTTCACCATATTGCAGCAGAGGCAAATGTTTTCCAACTGAGAGGACCGTCAGAAAAGCAAAGATGTTCCCCAGTATTGCTCTAAGCTGCAGACTCCACCGGTGAGAAGACTGTTCATTCCAGAACTCCAAGTGGGCCGTTTTCTAACGTTGGCTTCAGCATCTGCCTCTGCAGATTGCATGCTTCAGGAGTGTGTGAACTGTTTCCAAACAGGACGCGGAAACTGTGAAGTGTTTCCATCGTTACTATGGGTAACCAGGTTCAGGTATTCTGCTTTGTGATTCCGTTCTGCCATTTTTACAATGTTGAAATCTCTTCTGCCTTTCTTTATTTCTCTCATCACTCATCTCATCACTATCCGTAAATGACTGCCAACGTACACGTGTACTGCTATAAAATTTATCCTTGCCTAACTTGTCCGAAGAGGATGGAGGGGTGCAGTTGTGGAACACTGAGCTCCTGCCATGGAGATCCTCCCAGTGCAGGAGGGGTAGGAAGCCCAGGCTGAGGGTTCAGAGCAGTCTCTGCCATGCCTGTGCTCCTTCAGCTCCTCTTGGCCACCTCTCAGCCACCTGCTCTGACCAGTGCCAGACTGACGAGTGAAAATGGGCCAGTTCTGGCCGCTTCTTGGCCTCTATCGTGACTCAGATGGAAAGGGAACGGCCTGCTTGTTGTTTGAAAGTAGGCTTTGAGGCGGAGGGCAGAAGTGATCTGCTGGACATCTGCTGAATACACAGAGTATTTCCTGTGGAGCTGGTACCCAGAGATGGAGGAGGAGAGCTCCTTGCTCAGGCTTGGGGCTGGGATGATGGAGCATCGTGGACTCACTGACATGCAGGGAGGCAGTAACGTCCCCGCAGAAGTGCATGGTTGCCCTGAGAGCATTCCCAGCACATCCACAACAGGGTCCTTTAAAGAGTGGTTTTGCTATGAAATGAGAGACTCTTCAATATTACATCTCAGTGCCTCGTATTTATTCTTGCTCCCTGAGTGACTTCCTCATCAAATACGCTCCATTTGAGAACGCAGAACGAGATTTTTCTTAACTGCCAGCTTTGCAGCCAGGAAATCAAGCTGTGTGCTGTCTGCTTCACCAGCCAGCACCGACAGCAAGGGTTCGGGATGGAAGCTGGCAGCTAAGCAGGTAAGGCACGGGGTGGCGTGGAGCCTGTCTTGTGCTGGCAGTGGCTGTGTGGGCCCCATGGTGCAAATCATAGGGGAAAGAAATTTTGTCTCCTGAAGTGAGCTGTGACTTTGTACAGGGGTTATTTTTCCCATTTTGTTGCTTTATGGTCTTGAAAATCAGTTGCACCTCTCTGCATTTGATAACAGTAACATTCCCTATGTTGCCCCTTCCGTCGTCGTGTCACCAGCAGCCTCGTGGACACCTTAAACCCTACAACGTGTCCATGTTCCCCTGTGTGCAGCTAGAAATTGCAGATAGTCTCTAATGGCCAAGTGAATTCCTACTGTATGTTGCAATATTACACAGTCATTGCCAGATTTTCAGCGATTTGGAGCCATCGTATAAGTCTAGCAGGTTGGTCAGTTAAAGGCATATTAATAAGCTTCTGGGTGAGCGCTGTGAGTGCAAACTGCAGAGGAAGAGGAGGAGGTGTGGAATGAAGGCTTACAGCAGTTTGAGATATACCAAAAATTGGAGGGAAAACCCAAAAATTAGTGCTGGGAAAAGCCATCAAATCAGCCAGTTATTCCTATTTTTGCAGGCCTGTGTACAAAAGCAGAACCTGTGGTATTAAGATCTGCAGTAATTTTGCAAGATTATTTCCTTTTCCTAAGTAGAAATAAATTAAGTCATACTGTGAGGAGTATTTTGGTCAGTGCATCATAATGGAAAAACAGCGAATAAAAATTACTCCTCCAGCAATAATGTGTTAATGGCTTTTAGCACCAAATAAGTTTTTGATAGCTCTCACTGATGTACTTTTTTAATAATTGACTGGAATGCTTAATAATGCTATGTATAATTTGAGAAGCCAATTTATTGACAAAACCGGAAAGAGACCACCATAGTAAGTAGACAAGAGAATCAGCTTAATAGAATTCGTGGGGAGGAATCCTCACTTCGCAGCAGGCAAAATGCAACCAGCACTTAGGGAACCTTTCAAAATAAGGACTGGGCACAAAGCATCTCAGGCTGTCGGAGTGGAGCATGGGTCTGTGGATGCCTTAGGGCCGAGCTTTGCTGCCTTCACGCTGTCTGTCTACACAGGAGAGTCCTGTTCTGTTGATTGCTGCTTTGCTCTTTGTCTCTCACTCTAGCTGCCCTCATTTTTCTCTTTAAAATGTCTTTTTTTTTTTTTTTCTGTGTACTTTTAATGGTATTTTTGAAAACTTTACCTCTCGTCATGGCTGCGTTTCCTTGAGTTCTGTTCACCTTTTCCTCATCAGGTGAGTCTATTTGGTGAGTTTATTAATTGCCACGATAGGTTCCTTGAAGTGGGCACACCATTTGGAGAAACCTCCTGGGGACTAATACACACATACTCATTAGACAGAATCTTTTCCGTGGAATATCAGTATTTTGAGACAAAGACGTTATAATGTGGAGGTAAATGGTGCAAGTTAAAAGTTAGAATTTGGTGAATTTTTGCTCTCCTCTCCGTGGGCTGCAGTATGGTTATTATCTGCACTTGGGTCATCAAACAACCAGGAACATAAATCCTCCTGTCTTGCTGGTTCATGCTGCTCATTATCTGACACTTGGCTTGGCTATTGCAAGTCAAAATGTAAAGGGACGTGCAATCAAACGTAGTTCTTAATGTCCTTGCTTTACAATGAGGGCATGATAATAGGGTCTGACCTGGTTTAGCAGGGGTAGCTGTGTTTAACCCAACGTATGCAGAAGAGTCAAATAAAACTTCAAATTGGGTACTCCATGGCTATCTTTGAAGCTCAAATTAACGAGGTGAAGGTAATGTATGGTGTTGTGCTGCCTGTTGTGTATTTGAGGTGGGCTGAATGCAAGGCAAAAGGATCTTGCAAGTCCTTCTAATGCACAAAATTAATAATGGCAGGTTAGGTGAAACCCTCAAAGCCTGGTAAACTAGGTCATGACGTGTCAGGGCTGTGCCCATTTTATAGGCTGTAAAGGGCACGGGTGGGTTAGCTCAGTCTCAAGTCTGCAGTAGAGCTGAGGCTGCGAAAAGGAGATCCATCTTCCTTCCTGCCTCTGGATGACAGCAAAGTGTCATTGTCCTCTCCTGTTAAAATGCCCCAGCAGTTTGGTTACCCCCTTGCGGGGAGGCCTACCACAACCTGCCTGCTTTCCTCCAGGGAACACAGCCCCAGGTGTTTTTGTGCAAGGCGATGTCAGAGCCATAATTTCTCTCCTCAGTGATGAGCAGACCTGCAAAACTGAACCCTGGTCAGCTAAGAATTCAACCCTGGGGCGCTTTGTCAATCACCTCCAACCTCCCAGCCCAGATTTCAAAAACCAGAGAAGGAGGCTTAAAAACCAGCCTGGTAACTGGAGACTGACAGTATTGTAGTAAGAGGAGAGAGATGTGACACCTCCATCTCCATGGAGCTTCTCTGGGGGCATTTAAGGCTGAGTTTATTTACTGTGTAACGTGGCCGTTTAGTGGGATTCCTGCTTGCTGTCTAATTAGTTCCACTAATTTATTTGGAACAAAACTTCCTTTCTGTCAAGTAACTGGAATGTGGTTTCTGCGAGCACCTCTAATTCCTCATTCACACTCCGTGGCTCCCTGCGTGCTCCCCCTGTCTCATGTTGCTGTTTTGGGAAACTTAGCTTTACAAGCACCACACCTCAGTGGTGCCCGAAGGCCCCTTTGGAGCAGTTGTGCTAGGGTTTGTGTAGGCAGGAGGTGTTGCCGTGCTCGTGGGGAACCTGTGCACACATGGAGCTGTGTTGCTGTGGCCTTCAGAGAGGGGGCACAGGGTGGTGGCGGGGGCCAAAGGGAGTAAATGAGCACCCTGACTCTTGGCTGCTTATGGCAGAGCCGTGGAAGTGCTGGACAGCTTTCAACAAGTGGCCAGACACATCTGTGCACAGCCCAGCCTTGCAATGAGACGATGCCTTGAATGCACTATTACTCCCTCGTGTGTTTTTAGTGGCTGTACCAGCCGCAGAGAACAGCCTCTTTTTAGCCATTGTTTATCCTCTGCTTTTTTTTTTTTTTTTTTTTTTGGCAGTGTGATTGTGGGCTGCCCTCCACAAACACACATCTGTGCCGCGCTGTGTCCGTGCTCCCCAGCTGGCTCCCAGTTGCCGCTGGGAGCAGCGCCCGCAGCCCCCCAGGTTCAGGCAGCCCGACTCGCTCCGTGTCTGTGCCCTCAGCCAGCTTCGGGAGCTTCAGCTGCACCGTGCTAAGCAATGTTGAAGCCTATAGATACTTCCAACCTAGCTTTATTTCATTCACTTTATTTCTCCTACTTTGCTAATTAACTTGTGCCTAATATAATTTATTTATTGGCCTTAATTCAGTAAGACTGTACGGGAAGATAAATCAGGGAACTTCTGTACACTTCAACTTTCTTCTGCCTCATATCCTGCTGCCTGCTGACCTGTTCTCTCCTCCCTCTCCCTTTCCAACATTCTTTACTGCCTGCTTATTTATTACCTTTAAAAATGATGTAATTATCTCTGAAATGTATGTACACTTCTAACTGGGACTCTGTACATGACACCGGCAGCCACCTGTATTTCGCCACTGCAGACGTTTTTGGCTCGAACACCAAATGGAGGCTACTCAGTCTGCTGCAACTTCCTTTCCTTACAGGAAATCTGAAAGTTAGAACTTACAAGTCTGAAACTTGATTTTGAAACCGTTCTGCAGTGAAGATGGCCTTTTTGTTGCAGTAAAGGAAACTTATCCCACTTTCCTGGGCTGTGAGCTGGAGGGAGCAGCAGGCTTTTCTGTGAAAGCCTTGTGTGAGAAGAGGAATGAGGTAATGGGGCTGGCATAACAATGTGCCATTATTTATGAAGCCAACCCTTCTCTAACTTTCCCTTTGTTTACGCAGTGTAATTTCGGTGTCATAAAGAGCAAAAGGTTTGCTGCTGCGAGATGAGAACTTCCCTCATTCATCTCTGCAATTCAAGTTCTTGTGCCCACAGTGGCTTTCCCTTGTAACTGCCTTTTAGGATGGAGTCCAGGATTTTAATAGTTTTCATTGACTTTTTTTTTTTTCTTTAATGAGGTCAAAGACTTTTTGAGGGAATTTTTAATGCTATTTCATTCTGTTTTTCATCTTTTTCATTCCTATTAGTAGAAAAGGAACATTTTTGAGACTTCTTGTAACCTTGAGATTCTAAATCTGAAGGATGCAAAAGCAATGTGTTCTTTTTTTTTTTTTTTTTTTTTTTTTTTTTTTTTGCTAAGAAGTGCTAAAATTCTGGGTAGGAGATGCTTTCTGTTGGTCTGTCCCGTCACGCCACCTGTCCTGTGCTGAGGCTCTCCTGAGGCTGAGGGCTTTCTTGGAGCCCACCTGTGGTCTGGGACAAAGGAACTGGAATGAACGGCACTGACTGAACCCGAGTTACTCCATCTCGTGTCATTGGTGAACGAAGTAAGAGTGTGTTGTCTGAAACTAGAGGTGAAAGAGTAAACCCCCATGTGATTAATGTTACGCAGCAAGGGGAGACACAGACTGCTGCTGCTTTGCAGATCGGGGCTCTATTTTCACACAGTCCCTCAGTTCCTGAGTGACTTCAAGCAAATCCTTTTTCCTTTTATCTGTCTTTTTTTCACCTTATCTGTAACAGCATGAACTTGCTTACTGTGAGCTGCTGCTGAGCAAGGTGCTCGCGCTACAATGGCTCCCCGATCCCTTTCTGTCTGGCACAATGCTCTGCAGCCCCTGGGCTTGTCCTGGGATTGTGTCACACAATGACAGATGTTTTAGGGAAGGGAATCCTCACTGAGTTTTTCTGTAAAGAATTGGGAAAGTTACTGCCTGAGGATGCGGCGGAGTATTGTGTGATGCTTGTATGATTTGTAGGAGCGGTGGTGCTTTGTTCCATTGACAGAGCTCCAGTAGCTGGGATTGTTTCCAGTCTGAACCAGTGCATGCTGGAGAGAAGTATGTGCATCACTGAATGTCAGACTTTCCTGGAATTATCAGGATTTTTCACTTCAGTGCTGACACTTAAATTCCTGCATACCTTCACAGCGTTTGGTGTTCCCCATGTTTCAAGAGAGTGGTCTTGCATGGCTAGTGAACTGCCAGAGCAAGCCATGCTGCCCTAAATAGAGTCTTGGTCTGTGGAGCTCCGTGGGTGCTCTGGGGTGCTCCTATGAGCTGCTGCTGCTCTGTTTTCTCTGGGAGGCAGGGAGGGCCCAGCTGCACCCAACCACTGTAAGGGCAGTTACCCTTCAGTAACTGAAGTGCTACTTTCAGCAGCCGCTGCAGGTTTTGTGAGTAAATCTTAATGTGAAGAGGAATATGAAGAAATTCCATGGTCACTTTAGAGCTTTAAGTGTTTTAAGCTGTAAGTAGGATTTTGCAATTGTGGCAGTAGCTAGCACACATCAGCCTACTCTCATTTCAAACAGCTGTTTAATGAGAGCTGCTTGTAAGATCCCCTGGTAAGAATGGGCCATAATGAGTATGATGAAACCACCTCATCCTTGAAAACAAATTCCTTTTCATGGCTTAATTAAAAGGGCTCCTAGTACTTCTGTGAGCATACATGATAACTTAGGAAAGCCTCTGTTTAAGTTTTCATAAAACATTCTCAATTAAAGAGTAAAATAGATAATATGCAGCTTTAATATTGTATAGTAGAAGGTGATCTTATTTTTGAGCTGCTGTTAATCCCAATCAAACGCAGTGTGTCTTAGCAGTTTCACCAGGAATGTAGCATGATGGCTCAAAATAAGTGTTAGTGAAATGTGCTGTGGGATGGATTTGTTTAGCGGACCTTGATGAAAATACAGAGCTGGATCACCCACAACTGCTGTGCACGGAGCAGGCCCCTCGCACCTGCCATGGGTTTGCTGCAGGGAACCCCAGGGCAGATGAAGTGCAGGTGCAGGGGGCATCACCCGCTGCTCCCCACCGCTGCCAGCTCCTGTGCCTTCTCTTCATGTTCTCATTTGCCACAGCAAAGCTTCCTTCTGTTTGCTTCCCTATGAGCAGAAATCCCTTAAAGAGGAAAGATGCTAATTACAGAAAGAAATGTTGATTTGAGAGAAAATTGCCAAAATGAGCACTGTAAAAGAACAACCGTCTCCTTATGTTTGTGTGAAATTGCTCTACCCTTGAGCAAAGCATAAAGCTACGAGTCCCTCGTGTAGGGACTCCCCAGCCTGCGGTACAGGAGGAGCAGAGCACTGAAAACTGTGTCCTCTCTCCTGATGTACTGAAAAGCAGGTGACTAAATGGCACCACAGGTGAATAAATGGACTTGAGGAAGCAAGGCTTGTGGGTTGTGTGTGATGCAGATTTTTAGTGCAAAATGTCAAGCGTACTCTTAGCCAAAATCTGATGCAGTTTAAAAATCTTCAGCTACAAAACCTTAATGTCATGATGACCTAGAATGGGATTCTATGCATAGAAAGTGAGACTTAGGATTGCATTGATTTACAATTGTTTTTATACAGGATAAAGATATTATTATACAGGTTGATATTAGCAAAAAGATATTTAAACAAACCTAGCAGCAGAGAAGGCTTTGTTTTCATATTGATTTCTGGTGCGTCTTCCAGACCATCAGCCTGACACCTGCGCTGCTGCCCTTCTGCTCTCCATGCAGTTTAGGACACTGCTAAAACCTGATCGTATTTTACTTCCACCAATATTGCACACTATAATTGTCACCTTTTTTTTTTTTTTTTTTTGTCTTGCAATACTGTCAATCACAGTAAACAATTTCGGTGTGATCCGTCTTCCTCACGCTCTCCTTCACACGTAGCTGCCTCCCAGCCTCTTCTTGCTGGATTGCTGTGAACGGATTTGCTTTCATCCTACATGGCAGATCAAATTCTTTAGCAGAAGCGCTGCCCCTAGTAGCATTGTTTGCAAGTTTTGTTAATTGCTAGCTGATGGTGTCTTGGCTGGCTGTTAGTCTGTTGGTTCCTCTAGAAAGAGGTATATTTGCAGCACCACGTAGTGTTCATAATTCCCTTCCTACTTTGCCAAAACGCTACTTGTGAGAGGCTGAGAGACTGCAAATGTCAAGCATGGTACCCAGGAGGACAATCTACCAGTCAATGCTGAAATGATTTGAACTAGTGAACTCTTGTTAAAACTGTTAATTGCTTTTTTAAAAACACTTAATGGAAATTGCCACATTTAAGTAGTCCATAAAACTGTGATGACACCAGCTTTAATCAGGTGTCATGCAAACACGTACATTATAAGCTACCTGGCCTGATGACTTTGACAGTGGAAATTAGTCGTGGTAGCCTGGTGTTTACAGCCCTGGTCTCTCTGGAAGAGAAGAATCATTTATTTATTTTATTTATGAGGAGACTTCTCTAACATGCACCTTTGTGTTTAGTAACGCTTACTGCAGGGAATGTCCCCAGGAAATGCAGAAGTCTGTAGGGTAAGGTTGGGATGCACAGTTCTGAATATTTCATGCTGGGCTGTGCTGATTTGTCCAGTGGACTTGCTGCAAACTCAAAACAAGCTGAATGAAAGCCACTGTGCTGGGTTTTCATGGCTGTGTCTGCGTGTTCCCAAAAGGCAAAAAGCTGCAGGGAAGAAACTGGTGCTGGGCAGTGAGGTCCCAGGTGGTGGAAAAGTACCAGCAGATACAGGTTCTCAGGAGCGTATTTTAAAGAACAGCGGGTGTTTATGTGATTTTTTTAATTTTATTTTTTAATCATCAAATGAATTACCTTTAAATCAGTGGAGGTGTTTATGAAGATCCTGGGAGATGTCTGTTGGCCTCTTCGGCTGTCTGGAGAACAGCAGTGGTAGGAATGAGCTAATTTCTTATCTCAGTTGATGTGCGTTAGGTTGAAGGCGTTCACATGGAAAGGGACCATTTATGTTCTAAGTGTCCCGTTCACATTCAGACTTGGCAATAGCTGCCTGCAGCCTTCTCAGAGGCTCACGGCAGCGGGCTCACTGGCCTCCCTCCAGCTCCCAGTGCAAAGTGCTCCTCTCTGCACGTCTTCTAAAATAGGTGTCATTAATTGCAGCGCTGTCTGCAGTCTCAGAAGAGGGCCTAAGAATAGAAGTGGCACAATGAAGTGACATACTTTCCAACCCTTTGCAGTGAACCCTTTTGGGTCATGACGTCTTAGTAGAGCTGTGCATTAAATTTTAAAAACATGCTCATTTGTTCCTGGTGGTGTTTAGATTCCATTCCTTTGCACCTTTCCTACGCATAGCATATTCACATGTTGTACTATACATTTTTATGAAAATATCCATCATCATTATCAACTTGTTTTCCTGCTAGCTGCGAAGATAAACTGAATGGAGCCGTGGGAGCAGCGGTATCACCAGAATGGACTATTTTCAGTAGGTGGTAGTGACAGACATTGGCATCAAAATGCTAGAAATCAGCAAGCCCAGCATTTCCACCTTCATGTCTTGTGGAGTTACTACAGTGATATGGTGATGTTTCCTTTTTTGGTACTTCTTAAAGCTTTATACTGTCTGTTATCACAAGTTACTTGAGGAAACCACAGGATATAACCTCAAATTACAGCAACCTTCCTGATAAACTTCAGGCTCCCACTTCTTCTGGGGTAAAAGTTGACTCATTTAATTTGTTGCTAGTGGTAACTTTGAGCAGAGCTGTAGAGGAATGTGGAGCTGCAGGTGTTCCATCGTCCTGATGATGGTATATCTTCAGGAAACAAAGCCTTACTGAGTTTCCTGCAGTTAGCAGGCATCTCCATTTCATCTCAGGAAGTTTGTTTCCTAGGGAAGAGCTCTTTGACAGCAGATGCTTTCTCAGTTTGAAGTTGTTCTTGGTCAGGAGCATTAGGTACTTCTAGATCAGGGCTGTACCCATCTTCCCACTGAGAACATGGGCTCTGGGCACTCTTTGAGTTGACGAAGTTTATGAATAAAACCTTAGAAATGGAGAATTTTAAGTATTTGTGCTTTTTATTTTCTTTTCAGTACAACACTGTCGTTTTAGAAGACTGAATATTGGAAAACAGCCAATTTCAGAGCACCGAACACTGCCACATTTTGAAAGTCTGTATTTGTTCATCTCTATGATAAATTTTTTTTTTTTTCTTATGATTTGTTCCTGTTTTGCCTTTTATTGAGGGGGTGGAAAAGGGTTTACGGTGCTGATGCAGCGAAGTATTTTATAGGGCTGTCAGAGACAGAGAGAGGTGCTAAAGTGTCTGTGAGGCAGACTTGGAGATGAGGTGTGAGCAGGAAATGGGCTGCTGGTTTGTGCCTTTGCTGGCAACATCCTGAGCCTTGCCAGAGCTGCTGTGTGGAACCACAGAATCACAGAAACTCCTCGTCTTGTGCTTATGAAATCCCATAAATAAAAGTATGTTTCTATTACACTTATGTGATCTTTCTTTAAACCTTATTTACTAGAGATCCTGACATTTTCTGCCATTATCATTACCTTTTTAAAATATGAACCCTTAATAGAGCAGACAGATTACCAGAGGAGTTTGAGGTGATTTAAAGGAGAAAATGTAGAGTGGAACTTGAAAATCACTTTCTTGAGGCAGCTGTTCTAAATGATATGATCTTAGTCTTCCTTTTTCAAAGGGAAATTTTGTCTCTTTCGAGTCAGGGCAATAAATAAAGGTGAAAGAACCACCATGAAAACGTCACTGAATTATTAATTTGCCAGAAACAACTTCTCAGAAGAAAAAACCCTCTTCTGGAGAGTATTGGAATGTAAAATACTCATTATTCACCAAATGCAAAAGGATCTGCACAGATGAGTAACGCAGCTGGGCCCACAAACCCAAGATGAAATGAGTTCAGTGAAAGACTTGAACAGGTTTTGCTACATTTTTTTTCTCATGAGTAAACTAGTGTTTTGTTTATAATCTATAGTTCAAAATATACCTTCTTTCTAATTCAAATGGGGAGTACCAGCGTTATAAAGTGAAGGTTCTGTAAGTTACCCGGGG
Source organism: Alectura lathami (assembly GCA_013399715.1). Taxonomy (NCBI): domain Eukaryota; kingdom Metazoa; phylum Chordata; class Aves; order Galliformes; family Megapodiidae; genus Alectura; species Alectura lathami. The sequence goes on along the minus strand of VXAV01005647.1, from coordinate 153,420 downwards.
TTATATGCTTCACTTTCGATGTGCACAGAAGCAAATTTCAATGGCCTTGCTTGGCTCAAGGAATGAGGGCCGCAGTCAGGAGCATAACAGAAGCCTTATGAGCCCAGTGCCTCTTTCTGCAACCACGTCATTTAACTTTGAGTATCTTTAAAAATTAAAGATACAGAAGAAAAGTGAATTATTAACAGTTGATCGTTCACTATACCATAGCAGTTCAATCATCAGTGCTGGGAAGTCAATATTATATTAACTTCTAAGCAGTCTATGTTTAAGTTCTCCAAAATGATGGAAATTCAGCGGTCTTTGTTTTCTAGCTGTGCACTTGGCTGCTTTGGGTTGTCATATAAAAATGGTGTTTTCATAAGAAATCGTTGCCTCTGTTCTCCCGAAGGCAGCAGTTATATGTTATATCAGGTTTGGTTTCAGGATAGAGTCAGCTACAAAGTATGCCATATAAATTAAAATAACATCGTCATAAGGTAGCAGGCTAAGAAACAGTGCCTGATGATTTCTGTTGGAAATCCTTTCAGTATTTCACATACAGTATCAGCAATAGCTTCTGAATGTCTGTCAGCAGATGACTTCCCATAAGGTGCTTGTTTCCAGCCCTAACCATGGTAGAAGTTCATTCCCTGAGGTACAGCTGATGTCACCTGCAGTCCTCCTGTTGCTGTCTGACTGACTGCTATAGTACCTTGGTTAACAAAGGCCTTTCTCGAGTGTTCATAGAGGATTTAAAAAGATTTGGTCTTTTATAAATGAAATACATCTTACAGGACTGTAACAGATGCAATGGCAGTAGGCTTCCTATTGTATAAAATGCCATCAACATTCACTGCACTTGTTCCCCTCCTGTTGCCTGAGATTTTTCCAGGGAACTGGAAAATATGAGGGAGGTTGATCCCCAGACTGCTGGCCCCCCAGACAAACAAATTAGTTTTGTAGGAAGAATGTAGTAAGTTAGCCTGTCTACATGGCAGATGCGGACCCAGTGCCTTTGTGTAAATGCTGTGGGTTTTAGTCTGTGTGGGTGAGATCATTCCCAATCTGCATTTCTGAAGGCTTGTGTTGTGTTCGTGTCTGATGCCAGTGTTTGTGTAGTTCACAGGAATCCTTCAAGGGCTGATTTGCTTTGTGTTCATCTGGGATGGAGTGAGTGTACCATGTAAAATAATATGTGAGCTCGTAAACTGCATGTACAGCAGCGAGATGTGAGCTCGTTTCACTTTTATCACAGGACCTTGAATCAGGCTTGTTCTGCTGCCAAGTCCCCAAACGCCTCCTTGCAGTGTGCCTGGAATTTGCTTTTGTGGAATCGCTGGGTTTGGTGTTTGCAGGTGTGGCAGGGTTTGGTGTTTACAGGTCTGTTTTTTCAGTTTCTGGTGCTGGGACTGATTTCTGCCCAAACAACAGCACAGAGGGATGCAGTGCCTGGGGCTGGGAGGCTTAGCTGCCGAGCTCCTGGGCTAAAGGATGGCTTCCTGCAGCCTGGATTCCAGGGGATGGTTGGAGTGGGGGTGATACACGCTGTGCTCCTGTGTGCATGGAGTGGTGATGTGTGAGCAACGCGCATTGAAAGGGGTTAGGAAATTTATGAACTCCACTTACCCACAGTGGACTTGGTGGGAAATGTAATTCCTTTCACTGTTACTGTTCTCTGAATGACTGCTCTGAGTCACAGCATCTTCTTAAAGCTCTGAAAGCTCTCTGTTAATCACAGTATCTTGCTGGTAATGGCCACGGAGTTGGACAGCACTGAGCTGCAAACTGTTCGCTCCTCTTCTCTCAGCAGCTCTTGCCAACAGCTGTGACTGGGAACATTTTTGGGTTCTCCCATCCCTCTTGCTTCCTTCGCACAGTGACACTCATCTCCTCCCAGGCTGCAGCATTGCGAGACGATGTGCATCACGCTTTGAGACGAGCCGCTGGGCTGTCTCGTGCACTGGAGAGGAGCTGACTTGTTATTTTAGTGCTCCTCATATCCTTACCACAGCTTGCCAGAGAAGAGAAGTTTTGCTTTTTCTTTTCCTTTCATCATTGTTGACTAATTAGTAGCCAAGCAGACAGCGTTTGTTATCAAACTGGTAGTAATTTGAGAGCTGGGTGCAGCCCAAAGCTCCAGAGCCGCATCATGAACTTCGGGATGGTCGGACGACGGCTTGGAGCACCGGCTGGGTCATAGCTCTGTCCAGAGCAGGACCTCAGCTCTGCTGAGGCCGGGAGACTTCCCATTCCTTGTGAAGGTTTTTATAGTCTGGAGTGTCTGAAAATGATCATGATTAGCAATGAAATGCCAGTGTAAAGTTCAATGTATACAAGGTAAGTGGTTGTGCTCTAGAATCACGGAGGATCGGACTGAGGGGAAATCCTGGAGCCCACTTGGTTGCTCCAACCCCTGTTAAAGTGGACCAAAACTGAGGGTAGAGGTGTTGTCTCCTGAAGATGAGTGGTTGTCAGAGTGTGTGTAAGCAAGATCGGTGTGACTTTTTGGGTGACAGATTAGCTGTGTCTGCTGCGTGTTTGTTCGAACCTGGCCACGGACAGGGAGGCCGTTCCCAACCGAGGGACCTATTTGTCCAAAGGAGTTAAACAGCCATGCATTTGTGTCAAGTTGAGAGTAACTAGTGCCCCATCTTTTTCAGCCAGTGATTAATTGTGCAGAGCAGTGGGTGACATGCAGCCATTTTTCATACCTGGCACAACTGGGGGCGGCAAGGCGCGTGGCACTCTGCTCCCCATGTCCAGAGCGAAGTCGCGACGCAGAGCATCCTTTGTGCTGGCAGGGATCCTGAAGCAACGCCTCGACTCCATCACCTTCCCGCAGTGGGACCAGATGTCCCAGCACACAATGCAATGCTGCAGAGAGGGGAAAAATTAGGTAGGAAGCTTTGAGAACTAATCTCTGCTTTTGTCGAACAGTTGGGCAGCTCCTGGCCATGGCGTGTCAAAGCTGACAAAATTACCCCGAAGTCACTGATTTTACATTCCATTTGGCAGTAGAAAATCTTCCAAAGCATTCAAATTCTGCTTTCCTTCATCAGCTCCATCGGGATGTAAAATAATTCAGAGAAAGGGCTTACTGTGTTTCACTCAGACTTAGGAGATAGCCATTTCGCTACAAAATTCCTTTTTTGATTTTGTTTTTTTTTTTTTTTTTTTTGTCCTCCTGGCCATGTTTGCCCCTCGCTGGCATGTGTCTGCTCCTAGTTCGATGAAGACCAGCCATCTGTGGGAGACTTGGTTAAAGCCAGACCTTTGCTACATAACTCTCATTAGTGTTAAAAATCGTTGAAATTTCATCTCTGTATGTTGAGGTGATTATCCAGCCCTGGCTGCTACCTCAGTGACAAGTTTAGCCCCTGCAGCCTTAATGTGTGTGTGTATCAAACACGGCTCTCCCACAAGGTAGCAAGCAAAGTGTACGTTTTCTATGCATTATTTATGTAATTGAAAATGCATTCTCTTAAAAATTGTTGGACTATGCACTTCTTCGTGCTGCAGCTTGAAGCACAGGGGCTCTGACGTTTCCAGGGACGTGGGATGAGCGCTTCTCAGGCTAGCAACTTGCACGGTCTATTAGATTTCCCTTAAAACAGCTTCATGGACCCTTGTTGTGCTTTGGAAAAAAATTAAGAACATCTTGCTTATTGAAATTGGAGGTCCAGTGAAGGAAGATTAAAAAAATGGCGTGCGAAAAATACATGTGCACCACAGCAATTTGAGAAAAATGATTTTTGTTGTCAAAAAAGGTTTTGTTTTCCTCTCCTAGGTTTTTCTTGCCACTAGTGTGGTTGCTGATGTAATGGCTTGCCAGGCAGGGTGTGTTTACCGTGTTCATTAGCCTTTGTTCAGAGTTGCAAATATGCCCTTAAAATTGTTGTCCCCACATCCTCATGGAGAACAAAGGCAAGATCCTCTGCGAACAGGGACCTGCGCTGTTGCTAACACTCCTGCATAACAGTGTCCATACAACCTTTATCATTTGTACTTGTCAAAAAGCCAAAATCAGGCAGAATTTTTTTTTTTTGGATGAAATTCTTGCTCATCCAAGCAGTCTGTTGTTTTCTGTGATTGTGCACAACAGCATGCATGGGCAGTCAACAGCGTCTCGCTTAATGCTCTTGACTGTGCCGAGCCAGGTGAATTATGAAGCCTTATGCTGTTCTCTGCAGTAAGGAACTATTAATGCTTTGACTCAACTGTCTGCTTGATTAGCCTGAAAACGCTGAGAGCCAAGCTTCAGACTGTGCAATGGCTAATGTATGATTAAGCTCAAGCAAAGAGAGATTTATATTTGTGCTGGCAAATTTAGGGCCTGTTCCCATGCCTTCTGTAGCTATCAGGAGGAGTTTCAAGTATTGGTGTGCAGGCCAGTAGGTTTGCTCACGATGATATGCATCGCCTATAAGGCAGGAGAATGAATTACATAAATTGCTGACAGTCCCCATCCAGCATTTCCTTGTGGGTTTAGAAGTTTATTTCACCCTGGGTGCTTTATCCCCACCTACTAAGATGCGTGCTTGGAGTCTGCAGTGGATAGCCTACCCGCAGCTAATGTACACAGTAGGTTTATTATTTCCAGGTAACAGAGGAATACATCAGCATGTTGGAGTCATTAAAATGTATGCTTTCTCTGTGGCCTTTAATGAGGGTTTGCAGGAGTTCCAGTGGTCTCCAAATAATACCTGGATTTTTCTCCCCCTTCCTTGCAGGGTCCGAAAAGAAAGGAGGAGTTTGTTGTGTGTGTGTTTTGAGGATGCCTTATTTAGGATATTCACCATTTTTCGTTAGATTCTGAGGTGTAACCAAGCGTGGCACTAGGTGAGGGGTTTCGCTTCCCACCATTTGTGTGCTGGTGCCTGCAAGAGGTTCAGGTCCCTGTGTCTGTACTTAGTGGCCAAAGTCAGTCACAAGTGTGTGCTTTCCAAAGGCTGCTCTGTCTGTGTTTGGTTTGTTTCCCAGATCTTGCACAAATGTTCTTTTAGGTATGAAAATGAATCAGCTTTGGTTGTTTGTTTCCTTTTCACGTTTATTTTCTATAATTGTACGGGCCAGTGGGTTCTCTGGCTGCAGTTAGCATTGAAATAGGAGGACTGAAAAGCGTTGCCAGAGGTTGCATTTTGGGTAGGTAACTGTGACTGTTCACCCTGGAAGTCTGACTCCAAGAATGCCTTTTCCAGTCAAGGAACAGACATGCTGCGTGACACATGTCTCACCAAATCCACTCGGCTATCGTATATAACCCAATTCCTGGAACATGCCACGGGGTAGGAAGTATTCACAGAAAGTATTTAGTGGCTAATCTCGGGTAATATTCAGTGTCTGCAGCCATAACGTCAGGACACCCATGACTTGTTCACAGGCAATTTGCAGAAAGCAAAGCAGCCGTCGTACATCAGATACTCCTTACCCATTGTGCAGCTCCAGCTACATCGGGAGGGAGGTCTGGGGTAGTATTTCTCCTTATTTTCATAGCCACAAAATCTAATGAGCTGTGCCATACACACCTTCGCAGCTCCTCTCCCTTCTAATAAGGGTGCAGCATCTTCCAAGAGCAGTGCGTGCTCAAGCTTCCTTCCCCTGGGAAATGGTGGCTTGGAGCTGCCCTCTGCATCTCACCTGCCTTTCTTGTCCCCCCTCTAACCGCACCGTGTGTTGGGGACATCTGCTCCCCGTGGGGAGGTGACAGCAGGTAATAACATGGGACCAGTTAATGATCCTAAGCACGCCCAGGCAATCTGCCAGGCTGAGAGCTCAGCCCTTCTCTTTCTTCTGTTTTTAACTTGTCAGAAATTCAAAGTAAAAATATTTTAGTGAAGAGGCTCATCCAGAAAAACAGCATGTTAATTATGGAAGGCAGATTCTTGGCTATCAGTTGCTGTCCTGCACAGAATAACTTGGAGATTTCTATTTTTAATGCTGGAAGACATGTGAGTCTGGAGCTACTGGCTTTGGTTTTGTGTTTGTTATTGCTAGAACCACTTGGTAAAATCTCTAACACAGAATTTTTGGAGGCTGCAGTTGAGAAACACAGCTTTCTCCCCGTTCTTTGTCCACATTAGATACAGTTTCGCTCCATCAGGTCAAATTTTCAGATGTTTTCTGGGAGTTGTGTCCAAGTGTCTAATAGGTTTTATAAGTATCTGCAAGTGCCAGTGGCTGGGAGCAAAGCATCCCTTCCATGTGTTTAGTGTTTTGTAGTGTGCAGCAGGAGGATTGAGAGCATTTCAGAAATAAGGCCTGCCTTTATATAGGTGATTTGCCAAGATGCATTAAAAATATGCAAATCTGTAGAAAGGGAGAATGCAGGAGGTTTAAAAGTCAAGTCCTTTGGATAAATTATCATGGTAGTATTGAATCTGCAGTTGCTGAGTAGCTCTGTGTGACCCAGGGCTCAGTGCGTACAGCAGGTGCTTCAGCACTTGGGCACGATCCCATTTTGCTGCACTGAAATTAAGCACACAAACAGAAACTGTGCTGGGGGGAGTGGGAAAGGGGCTTACCTTTGATAAGATGTTTGGTCGTCAGTCTTGCTTTGATCATTTTGCTGTATCTTTTAAAGGCTGGAACTCAGATCAATCAGCAAAACAAGCAACCCTCCTTCATTCCAAGCCAGCCCTCTCCCGAGTACTGCAGTGGAGTGTTTTACCCTAAAGAGGGAGAGGCACCCTGCAATGGCCACTAGAATAGAGTTGTCTGCTCTCAATTATACTTGAAAAGAGCTCAGGGATTCCGGTGATGGATGACAGTATACAAATCTAAAGTAGCTTTGTTTAGTGTGTTTTGTGGTATGATATAGGAGAGATAATTCTTACCCAGTATCTTCTAAAGGAAATCCTGAGGGTGAATCAATTACCTTTCTTTTCTGAATCAATAGAGATGGGATGTATTGCAGTTACTTTATGCTTTAGCGAGTGCTTGAGCACAAAGGATGGCTGTGATGATAACCATTGCGAAGAGCGTGGGGCCATTTTTTTCCTTTTCTTCTCTTAAGGACACTACAATCCCCTTAGTTCACACACTTCATCATTCCCAGTCACAATCTTTTCTCAACAAAGATTTAAGAGCAGGAGGAGGAAGCAGGCTCTCCAAACAGACAAAGTGTGCGCTGAACCACGGCTGGTGGAGCTAATGACAGCACTGCCTCTTTCCTGAGACTCTCCAGGCCCTTGACGCTTTTGCCTCGAAAGGTTCAGATGTGGGAGTGGGGGGGGGGGGTTATCAGCTGGCGCTGGGGGCTGGCTAAGGTTACATCAAGTCACTGAGGCTCAGCCAAGGATACAAAGATTTCCCATATCTCTGGTCCTAAAACAGTGAGCTTTTTATACTACTTCCCCCCCCAAGATGCTTCTGCATGTCCCGCCAGGTACACTCTTGTTCAAAAAAGGTAAAATACTATTCTATGCAAGACCACATATTTTAAAATTAGTTTGGCTTTATGTTTGGTAACTTACTGCCCTTGTAAACGTCATCATTATGCTCTCAAAAGAGCATTAAGACGTGTGTACAATGTTACCTAGTAAGACAACTTTTAAGAGCATCCTGAGTGCCCCCCAAATTATAACTTGCAAACAGTATGAAGCAGCAGTAACACAAAGTGAAGCATGGGCTGTGCTTTAAGTTGTTATATAAGGTGTCTTGAGGCCATTGAGATAGTAGTTTCCTTTTTTTTTTCCCATTTGTCTCTCGGAACATATCCAAGAGGTGCGCACAGGTTGCTCTCCTCCCCTGTACGGTGAGGCTGACACTGATGGATACAGTGAGACAGGGGGCGGAAGCCAGTGAAGTTTTGTCTGGGAGCCAGAGGTATTACTCCCTCTGTGCAAAGACCCTTTTTCTGCCCTGGAACGTAGCACCCATCTGTATATATGTAGTTCGACAACAGCAACATGCTTACAAATTAGGTGTAGTTCAGGAAAGAAAGATGATTGTGTCTGAAAGTGAATTTTCTGAGTGATTAGCAAAACAGTTTTGATGTATTTCATTTGGTGGAGTGCCAGTCAGCTTAAAAAGGGGCAACTACCAACAAAAATGTTCCAGGGCTATTTAAGGTGTAGGAAGGTCTCTCTGTAAAAGCTGTGTACCTGTTAACTACCAACACTGTCTGTAAAAGCTGGATCCTAGAGCCTCTGCAGCACGCACAGGATGGTACCAACGGGTGTGGTTACAGCATGTATTTTGCGAGTGTATGAGCTGCCTTCGAGTGCCTGTGCAAGCTTCTAAAACCTTGAAGAACACTTTAGACATGTAAGGTAAAAATTAAATTCGTAGTCTGCCTGCCTGCATGCATTGTCAGAAGAGAAGGGAAGAGCATTGCATTTCACCCAAAGTATTTCTCCTTCTTTTGCTGGAAGCGATCCCTCGAGAGGGGAGGTTCTGCCAGCTTCGTTTTATGTTGCTTTCCACTGAGTTATTCCCCTTGGTTTCTCCTTGCATTCTTGGAGGAGAGAGGAGCAGCTTTCATACCTTCAGGGTATCAAATCTGCTTCTGTCGAGTGAGAGGAAGTTTTCCTTCGGCTTAAAGGCGATCAGAATTTCACCCTTAGCGTCTGCTTAGGAAACCAGAGGATTTAATCTGAGGCATGGCACGTTATAATGATCGTACATAAAAGAGCAGCATTAACCTCAGTGCCACATGCAGAATTATTTCTGAGTGGAAATGAACAAAATTTTATAGAGTAACATTATTTGCAAGGCCTCCTCAATGAGAGAAAATGTTACAGATGATGGAGAGAAATAAGAATTACAGCTTGAACTACTGAAAACCTCTTTTTGACACTGTCTCTTTAATTAGAAAAAATGAGCTTAACCAAGATGTATATCACCATTGATTTTTATAATAAGCTTTTAAGGCAAACACACGTGGTGTCACTGTGCTGTTTTATAACATCCACTGCTAACCATTGATTCTGTCGTCTAACAGTTCACCAGCAGATGTATTTTATTATTTTTTCTGTGTAATAAAAAAAAGGATAAAATCAATACCTATTATATGGCATACCTTCAAGGTTAAAAAGTACTAAATCTTGGTGCTAACATCTTTTCCTTGTATGCATTAATTTGGGAGCAATATAATTTCAATACAAATACATTTTCTATCCATATGGTTAAAACGAGACCCTGAGTGGAACAGAGGGTTCTGTCATTCCGAAACCTACATCAAGGTGCCGATGCCAGCCAGTGTGTTCACACAGGGTGTTCAGCGTTGCAGGAAATCTTAACTGAAAGCCTGAGGAAGCTGGTAGGTGGGCCAGATATGGTTGGAGGCAAAGGTACCGTGGCTTCACATATTTGGATGTAGTTTTTGATCCAACAGAAACTCATCTGGCCTGATAACCGCGCGCCAATTAAATGGCTGTATTAGGGCAATACAAGAATTGAGTTGTTTTCCCCAGCTCTGTTGCTGGGAGTCATTTAACAACAATTACAGAGTACAGTTACTTTAATGATGATAAGTGTCAAAACTGAGAAAGTGAAAATGAAAGTGTCAGAGCCATCAGAAGGCTTGTCTTTACTGGGGGCTGGCTAAATTATTTGGCTGTCTGAGTGGGAAGCAATATGGTAATGTTGCAGCCTATTACCGTGCACTTTGCCAGCCTTCAAGACAACATCAGAAAAAGAAAATCCAACACCTATCTCTCCTTATTAGGAGTTAGTGAAGACCTAATGTGATTGCAGCGGTAGTAAATGAAGAAGGACACACTATCTCTCTCTTTTATTAAGCAGCTAAAGCTTTGGGATTTCTGATGCAATTAAGGATTTGTGGCAGGTGTGAAGCCAAGTGATACTTGTTGGTGATGTGACGTGCGCAAAGTGTGTGCTTAATATGTATCTCCTTGAGTGTTAAAGCAGAAATCTCTTCTGTTCATTACTGCTTTTTCACCACTCAGCAATTAATTGTGTGTTGAGATACTTATGAATATGCAATTACTTCTTCCTGCCTGTGAGCAGTCTTCTCCTGTCTGCATGGGAGACAGTCGCACAGAGTTAACTGAGCAGGAGCTGAAACTCCCCATGTATAATAACATCCTTAACATGCAAAATGCAGATGATGCTGGAAATGCTAATGAACAGATTCATATTTATGGGACCAAGTTCTGCCCTTGGGTTATCGCTCGCAGAGGGCAGTGGGTTTCCTGGGTGCCAGCCCTTGAGTTGTGCTGCCTGCAGGGAATGAAACCAACTTTCAGTCCTGAGCCCCGAGAGCAGCACAGCCCATCTTTTTGAGATATTTGTCACCAAAGCACATCCTCCAAAAAACGTGACAGGAGTTGTGTCAGTAGGGTGAATTCATTGATGGTGTGGATTTTTTGATTTCTTGGACGTTGCAGGAGGGTTCTCTGTTGTGGCAGATGAAAAAATCTCTTTGGGGATCTCCATACCGGCTATCAAATCATCATCGATTTCTGGATTTCTTCCAACTATTCACTTACTATTAACTACATTTATTAAGTGACTTTGAAGGAAGAGTTCTCCAGACTACTCTGTATTTACTGCAGTGGGGTTTTTTTTTGAGGGCAGCAACTGTTCAGTGAACCAAACAACGCACCACAGGCACATTCCTTTTGTACATTAGACAGGTCCTGGCCTTTATTTTTAGACAAATCTTTTCCAGATAAAGCTGCTTTTTATTTAACTTTAAAGCATCTTGACAAAATTCAGCTTAATTCTACAAAAACTAATTGTGGATGCTAATAATGAAATATAATTTATAAAGTAATAATGTATGTTTGTTTGTTTGTTTTTCCTCCATAGTTTAGTGAGGAAACAGAATGTTAGCTGATAGATTGCACTAAGTGTAAGTTGGAGAGACGTTTCTCTGGCAAGCTCTGAGCTTCTGGATGGAGAGGATTAGAAGGCAAATACGCCTGCAACCTTAGCAGCATTACAAACAGCAACACCACAACAAGAGAACAGTCTCATTGCAGCGATCTAAAGCCACTCTGTTTTCTTTAAGGCGAGCATTGTTTTTATGCCCTACAGATAAATCCCATATAAGCTTTGATCAAAGCAAATACACTCACTTTGAGGCTTTGGGCACATGTAAATTGCTTTGTTATACACATGCATTTGCATACATTTGCAAGGAGACACGGTCTACGCGTAATGGTGCCTTTTATTGTTGTTGGTGTGCTGAAAGTAAAGTAACCAGAGAGCTTCTGCCATGGAGAAGGCAAAAGGAAAAGTGTGCCACGAGCGAGGCAGCTTGGAGGTGTGCATGGAGCTTGGTCATTGCTGGAGCTGCCAGAGGAGGCCGTGCTGGGAATGGCCTGAGCACCAGACTTGCTTGATTTGATGTGCTTTGCTGTTCTTTGCAGTAAGGAAATGTAAACAAAGTAGTTCCTAGCCAGGGACAGTTCTGCTCGGCCACTTCTGGAGTGCCGGTGCCAGCAGTGGATGAAATGTGCAGATTGCCAAGTGTTGGGTATCTGTCTTTGTTACAGCCTTCCGTTTGTTTTCTTATATATTTCTCCACTTAGTTTCCTGAATTAAATTGGATTAACTTCCTCTCTCTCCCAATTAATGCTGTTAACAGTAATAACAGCCATAATGTGTGAACATCTGGCGTTTTAGTACACACTAAGCTTTTAGAAATACCAGATATGAATCCACTGAAATCTGTCTCTATAGTGATTTTTCCAGCGTTTTGTAGCTTAGACAATGAATTCCTCTTTCCTCTCTGTTTTTCTCTCATTATCAAGGTTTGTTAATTCTTCAGATGCCAGGGTTAGATAATTAAATACCCCTTTGTAATTACTGTGGTGCCTGTGGGTTTGAGACCTCCAGCTCATTAGGCAGTGTGCTGTCCTTCTAGGATATTTGAGGGAAATTCTTTCATACTCATCAAAGATCTCTGTGGCAAATTAAGGTCACTGCTGTCTCTTTGACAGGCTGAAGTCTAAGGTTTTAGTTCATTTTATTTTATTTTTTTCATTAGTTACCACCAGGGTAGTTCACATCAGAAACAGCTTTTTGAAGCCAAACTGCATGGTCGATTGCTTAAAACTTCTGGGCTTTTAGTGGCAAACATATTGCCCTTATAAATTACCCATGCCTTCTTCACTATTGTGAATAGAGAGATTTTTGTGTAGCTGCCCATGCTTCTCTGCAAGCCTGATGAAAATGTCTCCACTCTGAGCTCAAGGTTGGCCTTACAGTGTCTTTCTTTTGAACTATGACTGTTTTCCTGACTTTTTAGTGTGTTGGAAGAGAGAATTGAGGCAAACTTCCAATTATTCCCTCTTCTGATTTTGAGAATGTGTTGCCTGTGAGCCGTAGGTGGGAAGTATCGGACTCACACTGGGGTTGCTGTTCACTCTGCTGTGCATCCCGGAGGTTTGTGTTGACTCCTTGTTGGCTGTTTAGCGTTCTGCCTGTACCCTTCTGTGCTGTGTTTGAGCAGCTCTGGTGAGCTTGGGTTTGCTGCTGGGGGTCTGGACCACGATGTGTGAGCTGCTTTTTGGTTTAGTGAAAGTTTGTACGGTTTGATGTCTCCTCACTAAAAGAAGAAGGGAAATACTTCATTATTATCAAGCAGGATTGTAGAGAGACTGGGTACTGAAATGGTGAATGACGCAGAAGTGCTTCCTTAATGAAAAGCAAACGGAGCCAACGAACTCTAACAAGAAAACCCAAGGATACATCAAAAACGAGAAATGGGAGATGGATGGCGCTGGTTAGGGAAGGAAACCTGACCTTAATCTGCAGAAAAGTTGGAAAAGAGAGCAAAACCCTTTCCGAACAGAAGGATGTGGTGGCAGGGTGCAGGTTTAGCAGATTAAAAGGGGTAATTGTGTCCCCCCACCTCCCACCGTGGACTTTCTCCTCTGCAGTGCAAGGTGGCAAGGAAGGTGGGCAGCTCCAAAACATCCAAAGAGAAACCTGCATGTGTTGAAGCTTCTTTAAAACCCCCGTGGAGGCACAGTTAATTTCTGTGTGAGGCAGCAGCAGAACGCACTCTGAAGGGAGCCCCAAGACGTTTTTCCCCAGTGGAAAATTAATCGGGAGTAGCAGGCTGCTCTTCTGCTGGCTGGAGGCGGGCGGCAGGAGGGAGGGCATCCCGCAGCCGGCCGTCACAAGCCTACCAGCGCGCGGGGGAAGGTGTCACCGCCGATCTGCCAGATGGAGCATGTTAAAGGGCAGCCTGCTGAGCGGGGAAGGCAACGAGCTTGAAAAGCCAAGCACAGCCAAGAGTGCAGCGTCTCCCTCAGGAAAAAAGCGAAGCCGCGGACAGCGTTCGCAACAGCATCGTGCTGATTTGTAGAGGCAGAGGTGGGGGTGCAGCTATGACGCTGATTTATTGGGCTGTATCGGTGAACAGCTGCATTTGATAGTGGCTTGAACCAAAACGCCAGCTCCCCAACTTCAGGGCTGTGCATGAATCTGGGTTGGAGCCTGGCCCGGCTGAGCTGCTGGTGAAATTCCCATGGACTAACGTGGAGCTGAGACTGCCGTCATTCCTACTTGGCAGAGCGCTGCCACATCCAGGGATGGGGGTTACAGAGGATGAGAAGTACCTGAAGGATAAAGCAAATGCCATTGGGCAAAGCTGCATCCAGCTGGAAATCTCCTAAAGAGCATTACAGTCTCTTCTTCTTTTCGCGTCTCCATGTTTTGTATTTTTTATTACCTGTGAATCCCGTAACAGGCATCAGGTCAAAGGAAAAGCAGCAGACTGGCAGCTGTATTTCAAGAGGGCTGCACCTGACGTCATCATCTCTGATGCTGGACAAGACCTATGAACGTGTTTCCAAGAATTTTAACTCTACAGGTATGGTGGCTTTTGCTGACATGGAAGCTGAAGGACATAAATAACAATCTCGTTTGCAAAGTTTCCAGTTTGTAGTGTGCCAGTGCATGGAGCTATGAAGTAGATTTTCATATATCTCTTTATCTTATCTGATGGCTCCTTTTTAGATCTTACCCTGGCAGCAATTTTCCACTTTGCCAGACAAATGATTGCGTGTAAGCAGAATGTCTGTGGCAGTTGAAAGGTTAATGGAAGGAAAATGTAGTGACATCAAAGTAAGTTTGATTAAGTGAAGCTTTGATTTTCTCCATTATTGGCTCTTTTGTATGGAAAAAAAAAAAAAAGTAAGTTCTATATAAAGCACACAATCACAGGCTGCTCATGAAGAGAAAGCAAAAGAACACAGCAAAGAATATTAATTTGTTGTTTTTCTATAGTTCCTTCCAGCTGAAGGTCACAATGAATGCGTTACATTTCAAGCTTCTCTACTCGTACACGTGTGTTAAATATTACCAGGTTTATTACAAATAAATAAGAAACTGAAGCACAGAGCCACATCTTTAAAGATGAGGTTTTGGATCGTTTGGGCCCTTACCTGCATGAGAATAGCTCCTTTGCGAGGCTGTTTCTGCGCACAGCACTGTCAGCGCTAACCCAGTAACAAATGATTCTCTGACAGATTCACGGCTGCGCCTGACACACCAAATTTATCTGAGAAAACTTCTACTGTTGGCAAATACGGATTCCGTGTCTGCATGCCAATTATGAGATAACTACCTTTTGTGAAGAAGAGAAAAGCCTGTTGTTCTAAGGGGGTTTCAGAAAATTATACACCTGGAAGAGGTCAGTTTTCATTATGCTTGAACAATTTCAGTTATCCTAAAAAAAATGCACATTAAAAAAAAAAAAAAAAAAAAGAAGAATCCTGTGATTTTCTAAATTACCAAAAGAATTCTTCCCCTTCTTGTGTTCATTCCACCTGGGTTAGCTGCTGTGTCGTTTGTGCTACAAGATTTGAGTCTCTAAAACGCAGAGGCAGGTTTCAGCTTGAGGCGAAGAGGTACAGCGCTCGCATCATGCGGTGCGTGCGGCTCGTCTCAGAGCCACGGTGATGGAGGTGTCTTGGGCCTGAGGAAATGGGAAGTGAAGGTGAAGAGCAGAGGAAGGACAAGCAAAAGGCAGGAGAATTTTCTCCGCGTTGAGAGGGTGACCCCCTCTTTCAGTGACTGTGGAGTGCTGGTAACTAAAGAAGTGTTTGTGTTAGGGAGGGAAAGCAGAAACCCTGCATGCCCTGTGACCAGCATAGATTTGTTGCGGTTTTGAAGAACTGGACTTGACCTTTTTTATCATTAGCTTTCTTGAAGGGCTTCATCTTGTCTTTTTGACAGAGAATAATACGAAAGTAAAACATCATTGTTGGCACATACGGTATTTAATAAAACCATAAGCAACGTTTTCCATGAACTTCTTCAGTTAACAGTAGAAAATACCCATTCCACCCTGGTGAAGTATGTTGGATATTATTTTCTACACTATTTTGTGAGGAAGAAAACTGAGTTTCGATTGTATCTAGTGATGTCATGAAGTACCTCAGTGAAGTGGTTCCCTTGAAATGCAGATTTTGTAATGATGTATTTGTCAATTATGGGTCAGATTCCTTTCACCCTTTGTGTTATAGCAGCATCCATGGCAGATTAGGTACATAACCTGCGTATGTGTCTTGCACTCACTGCTTGTATCTTGTCCAATGTGGAACTGCCCTGTGTCAATGCAAGCCTATGTGCACCTGCTCCCATGCTAGGCATGCTGTGCCACTTCTACCGCAGCAGTGACATAAAAAATGGTGTAGGGAGGAAAGGAAAGGGGCAAAACCAAAAGCAGACAAACCCATGAGGATCTGAAATCCCGCTGAAGGTCAATAAAGCTTTAGCACAGGAGTTGTTTATATCCTTTGGTAAATGCTAGCAGCTTTTTCTGGGTGCAAAGTGCAGATTATCGCTGAGCACAGTGAGTCTTGATGGGGAGGTTTGGGGGAAGTTAACAAGGCCACTGGGGAAGGACACAAGGCAGTGGAAATCGGCAGAGTGGTGGGTAAGAAGGCAAGAGAAGAAGTGTGTGGGAAGGGTGGGCTCGAGGGAGCAGGAGAAGAAAGGAAGGGGAGTGGAGTGGTGGGGAAGGCAAAATAGAAGTTTGACGTGATCTATATAAATTCGCAAAGGCTACCTGCTAGTCTGTGATTTATTTTTTAAAAAAAATAATAGTGTAGTAATATTTTTAAATCTTTCATAGCAGAGAATTCAGTCAGGCATTTTACTCTTTCGTGAAACCCCCCTCCACTGTGGAATTTCATTTTACTGGAACTGATGAGTTGTTTTAAGGCTGCACGGAGGTTCATGGTCAAAATGGAAATGAGTTGAGGAAAACAGAGTGTAATTAGGAATTCTGCAGTTTTACGTATCAGTTCCCTTATGATAATTGGCCTGCAACATGAAATATTTAAAAACACAATCAAACTCTATCTGTATACACGAGGCTATGTTTGTGTATCTGTATCTGTTAGCACTGCACGATGTATTAGTTGCTTGCAACTAATTAGTTGCTAGCTACTCACGGCATCTGTATTGCAGATCCCGTGGGACTGTGAGGAATGTGACCTTATTTTAATGCTTCTCTGTGCTTTGAGCATCAGTCCTTTGTATCTGCTACTAAGGACGTGTTTTGTTGCTTTAATAACAGTAATGCTTAGCACTCTTTCTAGATTTAGATCCCAAGGACATCTACAAAACTAGGCGCACGTTGTCTCTGTTAGGAAAGTGGATCTCCTGCGTTGGAGCTGGGCACTTAGAACGGTCTGTCTTGTTGGGCACTGCTTGTGTGCTGCCTACAACAGCCTGTGCTGAACATGCTGAAACCAGCTCCACGGGCTTCCCTGGACTCCTTTTCCTCCTTCTGTAGCCTTTCCCCATGCCACGATGGGACACAGCGAGTAACAGAGCTCTGAGCTCCAGCAGAGCTCACTGGGAAGTGGGCTGCCTGGGGCACATCCAGTGACATGCAGTGGTGACTTGCAAGAGAGGAGAGGTTGCGATATCTGTCCAGACAGGGAGAGAATAGAAACGATAGCTTTACTTCCAGACAAGTGACGTGCATTCCTAGGGATTCCTGCACAGCAATTACACCAGATCTTGGGGTTTTGCTCTGCTTTCCTGTACGTGCTTCTATCTGCAAGGCTGAAGAGGTGCTGGAGCTCACTGTTACAGATTTATTTGCACAATGAAGAACCACACAGATGCTGTTCAGGCCCAGGAAAGTTTGATTAAAGATACACATTAGACTTTCCGTACAAGTTGGTATGATGCTTGATGTGTAGTTCTTAAATATGCTGGAGTTTGCCAAATCAGTACCTAGCTTGTGTTTTTATGACGATACTGCTGGTGTTCAGTGGTGATGCAAGAATTTTTTTTATTTGGCACTAGAGCCACGTTAAAATTGGAGCTTGTTCCGTGGCTATTTTCTGTTCGAAAGGCCACGCTGTACAGCATGCAGCACTCTGGGATCTTGCCACTTGTGTTCATTAGAGATCTCATGGCACTTCTGGCAGGAGCTAGGTGGCTGGACTTCATGTCCTGGCTCATACTCCAGTTTGCACTGGCTAAAGTCCAGTTTCAGTAATTATATGCTGCATGCCTAAATTCCCCCAGTAATTTCAATTAGGGTTAGTATTGTTTTTCATGCCTGGTCCTAGAATGTTGCGTGGTGTTGCTGTGTGATTAAGATGTTGCGACATTCCATCCCAGAGGTAGGTAAAGTGATCTTGGCTTCACACTTTGTGAAGCATTTCCTTGGGATGATTGAGCAAAATAAGCATAAAAGATTATTACTGTTTATCTGGGAGATATTGATGGCAAGGCTTCCTGCCTGTTTGTGGGCTTTTCTTTTTGCACTAAAGCAAGAAAGAATGTTTAAAACTCAAGACATGACCAAGAAAGCATAATTAGGCATGTTGCTCAAGGTGTTCTAAACGTTTTAAACCAAACGAAGATAATGTACCTTAATTGCATTTGCATAATGGGCATAGCTGAAATCAGGTTTTTTAGCATCTATGACTTCCTCAGCAATGTATGCAGGACCAAGAGCCAACTTTCTACCTCTGCAAAAAGGAGAATTGAAACTAAAACTGGATGGGGTTTAGTATGTAAGCGGCATTCAAACGAAGATGTGGTTGTGCCTAGTGCACAGGGGGGCAGCCCTCCTTATTCAAAGTGATCACGTGTTTGCATTTGGGATTTACCAAGTCCTTGATCTTTGAGATATTGAATGAGCTCATTCCATCTGGCTGCACACTCAAATCAAGCCTGAATTGCAGAAGATAAGACCTGCTGCAGAGTGCGTGCATGTTTTTTTCCACCCCACTATTCACCTGGCCCCACAATGTCACACCTAAGCTGGATTAAAAAATGCTTTGACTAAGAAGCATAAATAATGTTTCAACAGGCTCCTGGAGACAGAGGAGTCACTGCACAAGGGCAAATAACATGTATGTTTGCTCCCAAGCTGGGAGGAAACCCTGGGGAACTGGTATGTGCGAGTTATCTTCGTGTGCTTCCCATATCAGCTGCACTGGCATGCTGCTTTTTAAGCCTACAGACCCAGCTCGCTCCTGGAAGTAATGCAAATCCTGAGGGGGAAAAAAAAAAGACAATCTTCCGTGCTCCAGAAATTGTCCTTGGTATCAGCTGTCTCCTCCTCAAGCAACCTCAGCAAGGCTGAGAGCAATCAACAGCTGTGTGTGAACACGTTGAAACACCGTGGAAAACACCGTTAGCTGGATGTTCGTTTGGGGTGCTGGGTGACATTTCAGAGGGGAAGGTGGCCTGCCCAGGCCGATGGCACAGTGCTTCCCCTGAACCGGTGGCTTTCAAGGGTGGCAAGAACCTCTGAGAGCAGTGCTTTGGGCGAGTTGTTTCTCCTGCTTCTTTTGTAATTTCAAACGCTTTGAAAAATGCTCCTGAGCTGCAGTTTCTCAGCTTTAAATAATTCAGGACTGAAATCAGTGGTCCTTATTGAGGCAAAGCTCTTAATTGGAGTCAGCATTTTTTTGCTTGAGCAAGTCAGACTCAACTCTGAAATAAAACCCAGGCCATTTGACAGGAAAGTAAGTGGTTTTTTAAACCAAAAGCAAACAATTAATACTAGTAATAATAATTCTCTTAACAAACAAATATCCTTCCATATGAATTTCTTGTTTTAATGTACGAAAATAAGTACTTATATGAAGAATTGAGTGAACTGCCCTAGTGAAAGATGTCCCTGCCCATGGCAGGGGTTGGACTAGATCAGCTTTCAGGGTCCCCTCCAACCCAAGCCATCCCAGGACTCTGCAAAGAATTCCACTTAGAATCGCAGCTGCCCTCTCACAATGCAGGTACAGACAGGCTGACACAGGGACAAACTAAACAGAAGTTCGTTATCACAGCTGTTTCTCACAATTGGTGTTAGTTGATAAACGCCATGCTTCAAAATATGTGCTAGCAAAACGGTGTACGTAAGGGGAAACTACGGAGGAGAGCTATGTTTGAGCCAATGACATTCTTTCTGAGTGTTCATATTTGTATCCATATGAGGTTTAAATTCCATTTTACTTAGATTTGCAACTTTTGGATTCTGTTTTTACCTGTTTGAAGAGTGGCAAAAGCATTTTGGATAAAGGTTTGATTGTTTTTTTTTTTTTTTTTTTTTTTTTTTTTTTTTTCCTTCTTTTGATTTTTGATCTACTCCCTGGAGCCTTTTTTGAGTATGATCTTTAATAAATCACGTATTTGAGTTCTGCAGTTGCACCAGATGCGGTCAAAGCATGTCACCCTGTGAAAGATTAACGTAAAGTATTAGCTATTCTAAGGCTGTTGTGATGATTTTATTTTCAAAAATGACTTGTACAGAGGGCACGCTGTGATTTGCTGCTTGGTAAGTAATCTGCAGTATTGATTCTTAAAAATGTCTCTATGTTTCTTAAAGAAAATAATCATTACTGTAGTTGAGACTACAGCTGTAAAACACAGGATGTGTTCTTGGATAACTCAGTAGATGTTAAACGTGCTCACGCTCAAGCTTGTAAGTAGAAAATTATATATGATGGTGAATCGGTTTCATAAAGCATCTCTAAAATATACATTGCTGCATTATTCTTTCAGTTTATAACTCTTTCTGGTATATATCCCATTTGCCTGGTTTATGCCATCTGTTTCCTTTCCAACTTCAGCATGATTAGACTGAAAGTTTGAAACACTGCCTTGAAGGTGTTTGAAAGAAGTCATTGTTTTCTTTTGGCTTTGAATTCTACAGCTTCTAAGCACAGGACATCAAAATAGCAGCTCTAAGAAAAAGCACAACTACCACCCTGAAAAGTAAATTGACTTAATAATGGTATAGATAATAAACTAACTGTATGCTGCAGATGTGCATTGTCAGAAGGAAAAGAAGATAAAGTAGTATATCGTCAGTAGGACTAGGTCTTAGATGGTGTTTGCGCGTAATTTGCATAGCAATGAAAGACAGTTATATTCCTAGACTTCTATGTAAGCTTGTATGAATTACCTTCAAAATAATTTAAAATACATGTATGGAAGGGAAATCTGTAGAATTTTACCGATGTCTGGGCCTGGCTATGTCAGCCTGACCTTCAGTCCTTGTGAGCTGCTCCATTCAAACCAATCAATGAGAACGCAGTTAGGAACCATAAGTGATCACTTAGGGCAAATCAGTGCAATCTGATTAAACCAACAGTGCTAACATCCGTGGCTGCAGCTGGAGGTGCAGGGAGTGGCCCAACGGCAGGAATACTTCAATCTGTTCCATGGACTTAGGCACGTAAATATTTCCAGAAACAAATGTGTAGAAAGAGTGCTAAACTGGGTGGATGGCTTGTTGGAAAAACCGTGCATGAAACTTGAATTGGCAGAGGGAGCAGCCTATGTCCAAAGTGGCATTTAGGTCCAACTCCAGATTAAATTCAGGTCTGCTTCATGTCACTAACAGCATCTTCCCACTGCTGTAGTACAGATAATTTCATGGAGCAGCTTGCTTTTCTTGCAAAAATTTTTCTCAAATAGGTACTCAAGCTTTGAGTTACCTCCTGATGGAAATCTCTCAGTGCTGTCACCTGTCCAAGGAGAAGGACAACCTTGCCTGAGCTGCTGTGGAAGGCAGGCTCTTGCCAAAAGGATGGGCAGTCTGCATTTCCCAGACAGCTCTTCTGAGCAGTCACCAGCCCGAATCCGGCTGGAAAATGGGACTGGAGGCGATCCAGCTTGACAGGTGCTTCTGCGAGGCGCGGTGCTGAATGCAGCTTTCATATTTCCTCTGGCTCCTAGGAGGTGACAGCAACCAGAATTACAACATCCCCTCTCTCCCCAAAGTCTTTCATCTTTTAGGACCAAGGGTCTCCTGCTCTGCTGGTTTGCAGATAGCGTGGTATTTTTAATGGGCCACGTCTGCCTCGTTCACTGTTCTCAGTGTCACATCCAGTCTCCTTCCATCCTTTCTGTTTAGTCCCTACCAAGGGACTCTCTTCTCTCCTCTCCAGGCTGATCAGTGAGGTCTTCGCTTCCCAAGTCCCTCAAAGGGTGACAGACTCCAAGCAGCCATCAGAAAAGGGCTAACTTGTTCTAAAGGCCACCTTTAGCTTCTTCTGTGCTCCGTAGCTGGAAGTGGGCTGCTGATAAGGGGAGCCGAGGGACCCAGAGGGAAGAGCAGAAGAGAGGGAAGAGCAAAGAGAGCTGTCGGCATTGCTGCTTCTGTATGTGTGTGTGGTACAGACTAGGAAATATGGAAAACAGTTGTATGGGGAGGGGAAACTTATGAGAATACTCAGAAATTCCATCAGACACCGTTTTTTTTTTTTTTTTCTTTTTTCTTTTGACTGAGCTGTCGTAGGCGGGTCTGGATCCAGTCTGGGATTTATTTCAGTTCCTCCTTGTGAACAAATACTATTTCTGGTGTTTGTCTCCATCAGGATGCATGCCAGCCCTCCGGCTGCTCAGCTTCTCACCCTCTGCTGAGCCGTGGAGCATTGCTCATCCCTGGGAAGGGTTACGGGAAGACAACGTGCTAGCCGCCTCACTCCCTGCTTTGTTTATGGCGAGCTGAAAGCAGAGTTAGGCCCCTTGCTAAACCAGCAGTGCTTAGCTGTGCAAACTGAGGACCTCCAAGGGGTTGGTCCACCCGGTGCAAGTATTACACCATTGATGAGCTGGGACTGGGTGGCACTGTGTTTTTGGGTCAACCAGAAGAAAGAGTGGCACTGTTTAAAACACTGCCTGATTTACTGAATCTGTTCAAACAGGTGAAGAGCAGCCCTATGCTCCCAAATCCCCTGTCACATGCACGAAGGGTAGAATGAGAAGTGGGTTATTCACCCATGGGTTGCTAGAAAAGATTTCTTGTCTGCATCTGCATCCGTTCTTTTCCAAGGCTTTCCTGTAGGATTGTGCAAGTCCTAGTATATTTTTGAACATAAGCTATGGGGGTGCTATTGCTATCCCATTTTGTAGGAGCTGTAAAATGTAGCTCATGGTCCTTTGAGTTCTCTGCATGAAAAATGCTCTGCAGGCTAAGTAGGAGCGCTCTGCTCTGTGTGCACTCTCTCTGGCGTTATTTTTGGGTTATATGTTTTAATTTTGGCCTATTTTGCTCCCTCCTGCCCATTGCCTCAAGAAACGTGCTTGGTCACTCGGCAGAGAGCTGAGGAAAGCAAGCGACTGCTCACCTTGAACAAGCTCCATAGCCAGCAGTGGCTGACGTGGGGTGCAGCGAACTGGGAAGCAGAGTGCCCAGGACAGAATGGTGGCACAGCCCAGAGCCTGGGTGCTGGAGATCCAAGCTCTGGTCCTGGGGATGCTGCTGATTTGCAGTGCTGTGGGATGGAGCTTCTCGGCTTCTTCCTCTTGTTGTTCTCCTTGCTAAGAGAGAGAACCTCTGCAAAGAGCTCTGAAGCCTTTACTGGCGGTAGTGGCTAATGATTGCATAATACTTTAAGGAGTTCTTCCTCTGTGTAAGAAGTCAAGACACGATGTCAATTCTTTCTCCTGATAAAACAAAAACCTTCAGTTTTCCAGTGTCACCAGCAAACAGCAGCTTAAAGCAGGCTTGCCTGCTGCCACCAATCTCAAAGCTGGCAAGTTGACTTAAGAGAGAGGAATCTTACTCTTACAAACATTTTTCAAGCACTGCCTTAGCCCACCTAATGCAGAATGTGTTAATTAGTAAAGCTGTTTCCTAATCGCCCCTCTCCTTCCCCTCCTCCATGGCCACCACCCGTGGGAGATGGAGCGCAGTTTGCCTGCAGGTGCTGTGCGGGGCTCTCTCATCAGGGCAGTTCATTTCTCCAGAGCTGTGGCTCACCTCTGTGCCCAGGTTTATGCACTCTCACTGTTATCTGGGCTCCTCTGTGCTTTTCACAAAGGTTGCTTCCTACCCTTACATTTGCTTTTACTACCCGAAACAAAACAAAACAACCCTCCTGCCCCCTAGGCCCCAGGTTTTGCCAGCAGGTATCTGTCTCTATTCCTGTTTCTTCACTGTGTTTCACTCCAATTACATGGCCAGCGTGCTTTCCCTTTGAAGTTCCTGTGCCGCTCTGGGTCACTTGTCCCCTGTCACAGCTGGGTTCTGCACTGCAGTTGCATGGTTAGGAACAGGAGGCTGTGCTCAGCCTCCCCCCTCTGCCTGCCCTCACCCCGTACTCTCATTGCTTCTGTTTGAAGGGGTTTCTGGCTGGCTTGTCCTTGAGTAGGTTTTGCTTCCTTCACACCCCCAAATGACTCTTGAGGCACTCCCTAGGACCTCAGCCCAGCAAGGCCGTCGTGTGTGCATCCATGCTAGTGCACACACCCATGCACCCCGATTGGTTGGGTCAAACAGAAGACTTTCCGCTTTGTGTGAGAGTTCTTGAAGAATAGATACCCTGTGCTGGAGCCATAAACCTGGAGGTCCTAGGAGGAGCAGGGATGTGCTGTGTGGCAGGGAGGAAGATGCTTTGTCCCAGTGAAGGTGCTGCAGGCACTTCCCTGTGTTGGCAGGCAGCATTCAGCACGGGCGATAGGAACACCTGAATCTCAGAACTGCTCATGCTGCCGGGGTGAGAGAATCTGTAAATATTCTGCTTTGTTTGGGTTTTGGTTACTTTGCTGAAACTGTCCACAAGGGGCCAGCCTGCAGATTTGTGGGGATGCACTGTGGAGAGCTGGTGGCACCCTGCGGACTCGCCGTACATGTGGCAGTGTCTGCTGCTTCCCTGCGCTGTGCCAACCGAGGCATAGCGAGGTGAGAGGCTCTCTGAACTGTTCCTTAAAGCCCATCTCCTGTACCATCGAGTCTTTTTCTTGCAGTGTAGCTGCTTTACAGTTTTAATTAATATTATGATTATACAGCAGACACGCTTCTATAGCGTCTGTTGCTGTGGCAGCTAGGCGCTTTAATTACAAGAGATTAAAACACAAATCAAAGACAATGCAGAGTTGTTATGATGATAATTACTAGATCAGAATATTTGTAGCAAACTGGCCGCTTGAGCCACTGAGATTCGTGTACAGATCTCTGCTGGAGCCCCACATCCAGGTGCCTGGTTGGGACAGGACAGGGAGGGCACGGAGGGCACCAGATGGCTGTTGTGTTCCTGCAGCGTTAGAGCTGCCTGAGGAGATGGTGCTTCCAGCCTGGGAGGGTCAACTCTGCTCACCCAGGGTCAGGACCCCAGTCTAGGGCTTCAATTATTTTATNTATATATATATATATAAGAAGTGAAACATTTTTTCATTTCTCACCAAAGTGAAAATGTTGGAGGAATGCTTTTTAGTACTTACTTAAAGGAACCCTGACAAGAAAATTAATTTCCTAATTTTAAAATTTTTATTCATTTTAGAACATGAACTGTTTGGTGGGTTTTCATGTGTTCAACACAGATTTGGGAATATCCTGGTCCATCTCTGTCTACATGTCTGATTCCATGGGGAAAAGATTGCTTGAAACCATCTGGCTTTAAGATCGCCGTGTAATTTAGGCTCACAGATCCATCTTTCATAAGGCTTAAGAATACTTGCCAGCCTCAAAATAGGGCTAAAATCTTTGTCTTTGGTTATTTTTATTTTTTTAAAAAAAGCGAAACTGGAGATCTGTATTTTAAAAATCTTTGTATATCACTCTTGTCAACTTGTAAATGCCTTGTGTCTTGATACATGAGCGTATGTGTGCTTTCCACTAGATTTTCTGCTCACTTGCTTGTTCACATGCTCTTTAAATAGAAGGAACAGAATCCTTCTCCCCTAATTCCTGGCCCAGAGGTCTGTAACAAATCTGTTATTCCCTGGCAGTCAGTGTGCTCCTGCAGCGGTCACTGGGAGATGTAAGAGCTGCTCCTTTGGATGCAGAGGACCCCGATACTTCTTGTACGCTCCCTGATTTTGCCACTGTTCGTCCTCCTACTCCATGCCAAATCCCACTTGTCTCATGCTGTCACTCTGGCAGTGAGCTGAGAGTCATAATCATATTAGAGACATGGCAGGTTAAACTCAGAAAGAAAAACTAAAAAGGGCCTCTCCAGAAGGATGTGTGGCTCTTGAAAAATCTCCAAGTCATCTCCTGCCAGCACTGCTAGATAGACACCAGGGGATTGTCACCTGCGGTGCAGTAAAGGAAAACATTTCCTTTTTGAAAGAATACGCCACCGTATTCTTCCTTAACTAGGCAGAAATAAGGGGCTACCAGCAGGAGCTGACTATAAACCTCCAAAGAGCGACAAATCAACCAAACGGAGGCAATACAGTATATGTGGCTGCTCGCTCCTCGTTTCCCCGATAGCGGCAGGGAAGCTGCATACAGAGGTGGCAGCGGCTGTGTGTGCCCCTTCCTGGCACCTCCCCTGATGTCCAGGAGCACTCCCTCCTAAATGGGCTCTTGATTCCAGAGAGAGCTCAAATGAGGCACAGAAGGTGTTTCCCAGCCCTGTCCCTTCCCAGTGAGTGGTTTATAGGTGGAGGAAGGGAGCCAGATCCCCAGTTCTTGCTCTGCTTTTCCCCATGGATCCTCCCAGTGAAACAGGCTGTGTCCCAGGGGGAATTTCCCCATGGAATGTGGGTTTTCAGTAAGAACGGGTTTTCACTTGCAAGGGAAGGAAGACTTCAAAGGACGCAGCTGAGCTGTGGTCTCTCCGATGGAGCTGGTACCTGCCCACTTAGGGGCACAGCTCTGCTGGCCATGCCATGAACTTCATGTTGCAGGGAATATTTCATTTTCGTGTATCTCCAGCTGCACTGTAAAGTTGCACAGCCTAAAGTGCGTGGTTCAAATCAGAGCAGAGTACAGGCATGGAATGGTGAAGAAAATAACATATAATCCTAAACTGAAGGAAGTAGAGCTTGCTGAAGTCATGCCATGGGTAGAAGAGTGGTGGAAGCTCGCCTGTTTCCCGTCTCCCTGTGGGCAGTGAGTTGACAAAGACAGAGAAAGGGGCACTGGAGCTTTCCAAAATGTTAACAGCTGTTCAGTCCTATGGCTGGGGCTCGTGATGATGGTCAAACTACCTTCATCAGCTGAACAGAAGTGCCTACAGCAAATCCAAAATGATAGTTTCAGTTTGCAGTGAAACACATTCAATGTGCTTCCTGGTACCTCAATGCACAGATAGCTGCTGGTTTGTATGTGTACAGGGGCTCGGTTCTTGCTCATTTTCGATGAGGAGAGAGCTACCAGCATGCTGAAGCCTTGGAAGTTTGGAATAATGTGATGAGGAGAGCTGTATGACTTGTTTTTAAAAGGGAGATGATAGTTCTGAACCAGGCCATGTTAAAGGAAAGGGCTGATGGCTGCCGAGAGGCTGAACTTCGGAGCTGATCAGCTGCAGGAATATCGGTGCCACTGGGCTTTGGGAAGCCTGTGGAACAGTAAGTCCAAACACCAGACTCAAAACAAGGCTGAAGTGCAGAGGAAGGGTTCAGCAGACGTGCTGTCAAAGGAGCTGAATACAGGGTTTTTCAAAATAATGTCCCACAAATAACTTTCTTCTACCTTCCATCAGTTTCCCACAGCACGCTGTGGCATGCTGAGTGTCCTGAAGCACCCCAGCGCCGTGGCTCTGGGACCTCGGGAGCACACCAATGTTTCCTCTTTGCTGGGTGGGCACAGAGTGGCTGGTGATGAGCAGCAACCAAGGAGGTGTTCTTCAGATTGCCCACGCACTGCCTTACTGTCTAAATGTGATGGCTCACTAATCATACTGGTGGCATTAGACCGATTAATGATGGGAAAACCAATAAAATGCTCTTGTTCCACTGGCATTAATAGAGGCTGTGTCTAATATTTCAGTAGCACTGGGATTTTGCCCTCATTGTTTAAACATTTGAAACATCTGAATTGCAGTTTAGAACTGTGTTAGTTAAGTGCTTAACTAATAATCCAGATGGTTGAGATCAGCAGTTCTGTGTGTGTGTGTACATGCAGTGTTTGTGTGTGTAAATACATACAGTTACATGAGATGTATGGTATGTGTGCATCCAAACCTGCCTGCTATAAATCCTTTGCTACGGATGCAGACTGATTTGTCAGACACCGTTGGACAGCTTAATTCAGAGCATCAGCAGCACTTCCTTTTCATTAACAGTCTTGTTAATCTGGGAGGCCGTAGGCATTAGAGTACCATGTGAAAACACCACGCGTTGTATCTCCAGTGCTGGAGAGCTTCTTGGTGTTGTCAGATCCCCAAGCCAGCCGTAAGCTGTCAGTGTTCCTGTGCCGCTGGGCACTGAGTGTCCCCAGCTGGATCTGTCCCTTAGATCTCCCTTTAAAGCCAGCTTTTGAGGGGGTTCCCCACCTGCCATCCCCATGAGCTGCTGTAACGCCTCTTCATGATACCTTTCTCTGGCATTGTGGCATAGGTAAAATCAACGAATTCTAAACCTTACTGCTGGCTTTCAAGACTTTTTGCTTTAAGAAAGCCCAGACCAACGTTTGCTACTAAGGTTTGGCTCCAGGAAATCAATTCTGCCGCTCTGAAATGGAGCCCACCCATCCGCACCATGTATGCGGCAGAAGGTCGGTAAATCTTGCGCCCCAGACGTGCATCCCACTTCAGCTGGCTTCTGGGATGTGCCACTCTTTCACTCAGATCCCCTCAGCCCTTTAAGAGTGGTGAGTCCTAATTTCGCTAAAAGTATGTCATTTCTTCAGTGTTTTGGGGGTTTGAATCTAGGACAAGAGTATCAGCAGAGAGCAGCAGGTACAAATACTCAGCCTGTGTATCTTATCTGATATTCAAGAATGCAGTAAGAAATGTCACAGAGAGCCTTCTACGAAATATTTAATTAACAGCAACAGCTACAGAAATGAAAAACAACATCCAGGCAATTACAGTGTTCAATAAAGCAGCTCTCAGAGGATGGAGCAGCAACGGATTAGTGACTGACTGGCATTTAAATATGTTATCAACCAGTTAGGGAGACCAGAGTAAATTTGCTCCCCTGGGGATCAAGCTACTAGAAGTATTATAACTATATTATTGTTTCTCAGGGCAATCAATTGAATTATATGGTGCAGTAGTCTAGGACTGTTATTCCAGTAGCTGGTTACGTGATTTCTTTCACTGGACGTTAATACAGTGTACTGGGCGAGGTGCTTCTGTCAGTCTGCAGATCAGCGTTTTCTTGTTTAAAACCAACGATGTATATATTCCACATTGGATTTGAGTGTGCTGAAAACTCTATAACTTATGAAAATGGTGGAATATGCTAATCTTTGGACGTTAAAATAGAACACGATAAAGAATTTATGTTATCTTTACCTCCAGGGCAATATATATCCTGAATATTTATTTTCTTAGAAAACTGTGGATCGTTTCACTGATTGGGGATTTCTGCTGTTATAGATTTTACATTAAAAAAAATGGAAGCCCTTGTATAAATAACTGTACTTTAAGTATGATGAATGAGATATATTACATGAGCTGCAACCATACTTCAGTACAAGCTGACGCATTCCCTGTATGCATTCATACGATCCTGAAGCAAAAACCCGTTTCACGATGAAGACGTACAGAAGGGGCATGATCCAACGTGCATAGATACAGAGGTGGGTATGTCTAGTGGTTGAGTCCATTGCTTCTCTCTGTCTCTTGGTAGTGTACAAGGATGAAAAGGAACTTAGGGAGCTGGCAATTTGCAAAGCTGGACCTAATAAATAGGGTTTGTATTGATTTACCTTTGATGCAGACCAATTTGGCAAGTAAATTTCAATGAATCAGCATCCTTGCAATGAATGACTGGTCCAAACCCAGCGTGGATGAGCCAAAGGGTAGCAAGCCAAAATGATTCAGTGAGGGATCAACATGTCTTTGATGTTCGTTCCTTCTTTATAGAAGCAAGGTCGCCTAGGATAGCCTGTTGAGCCAATATTAGGGCAGACTCTTCCTCACAAGGAGATGAGAGCAGCAGGGATCAGCTTGCCATTTTTTTCTCCCAATGCGTTTATATAGATTCATCTCCGCCCACGGTTCCTTTCTTAGTTTCTCTTCCAAAGGTGAGAGCATCCTTTGCTCTGAGGACGCTAGGATGTAACAGTCCAGGGCAGCTGCCAGAAGGGACACCACCGTGAGTGATCTATTGCACTGTAAGTGCGTGTTATAGCTGTTGGGAGTGAGGAGGAACCCTGGATTAGTCAACATGGCGAAAACCCAGGTGTCTAGGAGTCTCCTGGAATGGCTAAAGAGTTTCCTATTAGTTATATGCTTAACTTTAGGAGAAGAGACTGCCATTAAAACACACAGGAGGCTAAGTGCTTTCAGTTAAAAAAAGTGTCTAAAGACTGTGAACCACAGAACAATATAATCCACAAAATAACAGGTCACTATGAACATATTCATGGGCACAGCTAGAGACAAGCATGCCATGCTGGTGAAGCCCACCTTGCAGTAGGGCTTGTATAAAGCACTGCCCCAGACGTGATCATGATTACATCCAAAGCAGGTAGAATGGGTGGGATGGCCTGATCGCACTGGCAGGAGAGGAACTAAGGCAGGGACCCCTTGCTCACTGCTGAACAGCTTGTCACGAGGAAGGGGGAGGTACTGCATGTTGCTTGTGTTGCAGATGCTGGGATATAGGAATACATTACTAAGGAGGAAATCCTTCACTGAAAATGGTCTATGGGCTGTATTTGCTAGCTAAGAGATGGCTGGTCAATAAAATATGGCACTAGCTGCCCTGAGATGTTGCTGCTGGAATGAAATGCTGGATGACAGTCTGAAGAAAATGTGTTTCACTCTGTTCCCATCACTGAGCTGTTTCGCTGGCTCCCACGCACCCCTCCGCAGCCTGTTAAATCCAGGTTGCGGCAAGAGAGGGGCGCTGGGGGGTGAGGAGCTCATGGGAGAGCTGCTGGGCTGCTCTGCACACCCAGTCCCATTGAACACTGCAGTGTGTACCCACTCTGGTGTCTTGCAGAGGGACCTTGGAGAAAATGTTCAAAGTGGAACTGGTTCTCACTGTGAGAATTGTGAGGTGCTCCTCTGAAGTGAAGCATTACAGGTCAGGTTTCTTAAAGCTCGCTGTTTTCCCCAACACCCCTGTAACACAGGGAATTGAGGGGAGCAGAATGACAAAAAGAGAGATGTTCTGAGTATCAGAAGCCTGAAGTTAATTAATGCTCAGGAAGTGGTTTGAAGATGAAAAGCACTACTGCTAAGTGTTATTAATAGTGGAGTAACCCTGCTGTTAATTATAAATAACAATAATTCTACAGAGCATGCAACATGCAAAGATCTCAAAATCCTTTTGAAATATGAGTCACTGATTTATTCTTATATTATAAATGGGAAGAATGAGGCATGGGCGGACGTAGCTTGTTTGAGGAAGGCATCAAGCACCTAAGCAGAGGAATCTAGGCTGCAATCCAGATCTCAGACTTGCATTACACAGCTCTAATTCCTGCAGCCTGTTCTCTGGCTGTACAAACACTGTGCGGCGTGAGTCCAGCCTCTGACTTTCCTCGAGTTGCATAGGAGGGTGTAATTGTGCAGGGTATTTCCAGTGAGCTTAGAGGACCTTTAGTTTTTATTCTTTAATGTTAGGAAGTGGAAGGAGTTCATGCAGGGGGTCTGAGGCTATATGGAGTGGATAAAGCAATCCAGATATGATGCAGACGTTCCCCTGAAAGTACCCCTGGAATTCCTGTCTTGCTGTGCATGGAAAAGCAAAAACATTTGTTACTGCTTCTCCTTGCCACTGTTTTCAGCATGGAGTGCTGCTAGGGCAGTCTCAGGCTGGGGCTTTCTAACTCAGAGCCTGGTACTTATTCCTAGAAAAATGAAGTGTGCAGACTACAGTGACTCATGAGCGAGCAGTGACGGAATCTCAATCAGAGATGCTGATTGCACCCAAGGACCCCTTTGGTTTTAGGGGATGGTAATTTGGAAGTAAAATAGAAAGAACCAGCTCATGCCATAAAAAGAGCATCTCATCTAGGTTTCATGCTCTTGTTTCCAGTGGCTAATTGTGGCTGCCTTATCAGGTTGTCTGTGTTTCAGCAGCCCCCCTCTAAATGAGGGTTTTTAGTTCTCAAACTAATCTCTTCCTGTGAAGGAAGGTTCATTTGTATGCTGTTATTGTCATTAACAGTGTAATCTTAAGTCTTCATGGTGGCATGTCTCTTCCGTGCTTCCTTAGGGTAACTGTGAAGTCCTTCTCCACTAACCCATGAGTGCCGCTGGTTTCCCATCCTACTGAGGGCTGCTGTGCCTTGTGATCGCCTGCTAATAGAGGAGATTAGCTGNTTTTTTTTTTTTTTTTTTTTCCTCTTCAGTTGGTGTTATATGCTTGTCTTTTGGACTGGGAATAATCACTTTGTGTTGTTCTTTTATTGTTGCCATTTCTGCTCTCAGATTTCTAACTGCAGAGTCCTAAAGCGCTTCCTTGTTTCATCTTCATGGCCATTCAGAGTGTTTAATGGGCTTACTAGCAAATCCAGACTTCCATCTTCCCTGAATGGAGCTTTTGTTGGAGTCAATCTGCTTGCACAACTGGGAGTGCAGGTGTACGCAACCTTTCCGGCAATGGTTTCTTGTACTCCACACCACATTTGCCCAGATGTTATATCCAGAACGTCAGAATTATTAACATGTAGTTCAGCAAAATGTTGACAGAATACAAGGCATAAAACACCTTGCGCTGAAACTCCAAACCCAATTAAATGGGCTAATTCACCTACTGCTTAATTGGCTGCAAGCCATATGAGTAATTACGCCACTGACATCTCCCAAAATCATATTCTTAATTGTTACATTTATTTGCATCACAGTGACACAACCACATCTCAGCTCAGCTCCCCTTCTAGCAGAGGCTTCACCAGCACAGGAGAAGGAGCACTTGTGGGCCAGGTAGCAAAGCACGGCCACCAGGGAGACGGGGCAGGAAGATGTGGAGTTGGTTATTCCTTAACATGTGTACCTCGTTACTGTGGGACACGGCGGCTCTTACTGTAGTGTGCTGCAGAAGATGCCTTTCTTTTTTTTTTTCCTCTTCTGTTATTGTTCACAGCCATGTATGAATGTAGCAGGGCGATGCTATATTCGTTGTGCTTGCAAACTGCAGTATAATATCACACTCCAGAGATGTAGCATTTCTATTTGCTATCAGAAATTTATTTCATATTTTCTTTCTCCATAAAAAATACCCCTAGTTCTTTACACAAATAATGTCATTCCAAGGAAAATGTATGCAGAACCACTTTACAGAAAACCTCTATAAGCACTGTTTGGTCTTGCTGTGTAGATCTACTCTCTAATTGCTTTGAATTTACTTTATTGCAAGGCTGGGGATTGCTTTGAAGTGATTATGAAAGAATAAGCAGGCTTCTGCAAAGGGAATTTAGGAAAGAAAAAGCTTTTAAGAAATCCTATTTTGAAGTTCCAGTTCCAGAGGGTCCCCAGTTACTGAACTGTAATGCCAACGCATCCCCTTCCTTCCTCTCTCTTTAACGGTGAGCTCTTCTTCACTCGTAACTCTTACATGGGCATGAAAATTTTTTCTTGAGATCATTTTCCAGCCATGTCATTTTCTTGTAGGGGCTGCAGTATCACTCTGTATTTATTGGCTTTTTGGAAGTCTTTTCTATGCACGCAGGAATATTTTCATCCATCTCACAACAGCTTTACCCAGTCTAACCCTGTTCCAAGATACAATAGCAACATGATGGGTTTGCTGTCTGGATGGCGTCGTCTCTCTGAAGTGCACCAGTTAGGCACAGAGTTCATCCCAGTGTCTGTTTCACCAGAATAAATATGGAAATCAGGACTTATGAGGAGCAGGTTAATGTTATTTGTATACATGCAATAGTAATAAAGTCAAGATTTGGATGCGGGTTTTTATGTATTTATTATCAGCCAGGAGACCCACATGCCAGCTGCTGTTTGATGACTTTCTATGAATAAAAAGAATGAGATTTTCTTTTTTCGCTGTAAAGTCAGTCAGAGATTTCTTTAAAAATGTCGAGGCAGATCCAGGTGCCTTTCTGTCCCAGCACAACCATTACAGGATGAGGAGGAAGGAACGGAAACCAGACCCATGTTGTTTTCTTCAGGCCTTGTGCCTGATGAGCAGTGAGATTCCCAGACAGCATCCCCCTCTAGAAACTCCTCGCCTTCATTTATGAATTGTTTATTCATCAACAAACTGAGAATTTCCATCCGTGCGTGGAGGAATTGTTGGTTTTCTGACGCAAAGCTAATAACGTCTGCTCTTAATTAAACATTAATAGTAACAAATGGCTGCCTGTCAGGTTTCTATCCCTCTCAGTATCCCAGCACCAAGGCAGCTCTCTCCCTTGTGATGCCCCGTGATACCCACCACCATCACAGGTGTGGGTGGTGATGCCCCAATGAGCCACCGGGCTAATTGCACAGCTGGGGATGGTGTGGGCACGGCGTGTGCTCAGGGATGCACTTGGACGTGACTGATCTGATCCTGGTTTGGGTCTCTCTGTGCTACAGTGACCCCACAGTGATAATGCTCAGCTTTAGATAGTTTTTTTCTTTTTATTGTCTTAGAAATAGAGTGGGAAAAATATAAGGAGAAAAAATGGGCCTTCTATATATAAAAATATTTATAAACATTTATAAAAAATACCTTCATTAACAGACCCATAGCAGATAAACAGAGAAAAAAAAAAAAAAAAAAAACATTAATGCAAAGTCTCAGTATCTCTGGTAAAAATTTGTTCCTGTTCAGACAGCCCATGCAGAAGTCGGGATGTGCTGTAAGTGGTTTGTGAGCTGCAGCCACCCTGGCCGGGGGGTGAGTTTGAGCTTCTCCAGCTCCCAGCCCCCTGAGCTCACTGCCTGGTCCTGCAGCAGCGTTTCCTCATACAGGTGCCAGACCTTCTCCCCTCCTCGCTCTCCATCCTTCTCCGCAGCGATCAATGCCATTGCCTCACCTATAGCTCGCTTCAAACACTTGCTGACTTCAAAAAGACCAGTTCAAAGAACTCTGGTTTATTGGCTGTTTTTCCAGCAGTTACAGCCTCAATAATTAGCTAATACCTTTTAAATATGTTTTAAAGATTGTGGTTTCAATCCCTAAGCTGTGCCATCTTTTGGAAACAGTCTCCTTAAAACTGCAGAGCAAGCATAAATTATAGAAAAAGCTCCAGATGGCCCAGGAGCTCGCTGTTTATTTACAGGAACCATCCTTCCCCTCAGCCTTTTATCCCAGAAAGCACAGTGGTGGGCAAAAGGCACGAGGCTTTGCGTGCTCTGTATGGCAGCCGAATTCTTTTACCAACATGTGTTTGCACTGGGCATAAAGCCCGCGAGCTCTGCTCCCTCTGACGTTGTTACATTTATGACTTATCTCAGGAACTGTTTAGGATTTGTATCTCCCCATAGGTTTGTGGCAAGCACACAAGGCAGCGTGGCCCGTTCCAGCACCATAAAAGCAGATGGGAGCGTTCTGTGCACGCTCGGCTCCTGCCCACGCAGGCACCCGGGGCAGCTGGCACATCCGTGGCACAGCATCCCCGGGCCGGGGGGGAGTCGGCGGCTGGGTCTGCTGCCAAGCATCTCCGCGTTCATCTTTGTTGTTTTTTGTTTTGCCCTGAATTGTTTGTTTCTGCAGATCTTGACAACAGCGTTTTATTATTTTACAATCCGTGGCTTTGAAGGTAGGAGCATAAAAGAGGTTTGACTGAAATATTCAGGATATTTGCAACTCTCACATCTCTGGCACGGCTCAGCTCTGCTTTCTCGTCCTTCCCAAACATTCATGGTTTACACTGATCACAGCTGCCAGCCTACGTCAGAAGCAAGCCCTGTTGTCCATCCACGTTGAGATCTATCAAGAACATCTTTTGGGTCTCCCGGTGCGTTTTTTGTCAACTGTGTTTTTCTGGTGCGCCTCTTTGTGCTCCAGCTGGGCCCTCTGTGCCTCGCCGAGAGCAGCGAGCGCTGGCAGCACCGTGCATTATTTATAAGGCAGGGACGTTCTTGGGTCTCAGTCAGGTTGGAAGAGACTTTGCTTTCAGATAATTGCGGAATTTACATTGATGTGGTGCCTCGCAGGGAAACCTCGCAGCACTGCGTTGAGCGTCATTGTGGGCCGGGATTGTCTGCTGCAGAACAGAAAGCAAATCAGTTGGGGTGCGTAGGGTGGCAGATGCCCTGGTGCAGGGAGCGGGTGGGCAGCAGCGGGCGCTGGAGCCTACTGCGGAATTTATGGGGAAAGTTTGGTTATTGAACCTGGATCTCAGCGAGGGAGCTGAGGCACTGCCTATAGAGCACTGGGTTTGTGCATGGCCAGTGTGGACAGAACCCCGTCGAGTGGGCCGCAGCCGCTCACACCCATGGCCGTTTCACATCTCACCTGCTCCGGGGGCTCCAGTTTCAGCCCAGGACCCGGCGTGTTTCTGCCTTGCCAGCAGGGGCGAGGCACGAGCTGCAGTTTTCTCCAAAGTTCATTTCGTTGGGATGTTTGGAACGTGTGCCTGCCTCTAGGAACGCATTGGTTGGAAGGAGGAGGTTCTGGAAGGATGGGAAATACCCATCTTCTAAGCATACAGCCTAGCAAAGAGTTTACTTCATTTTAGTGCATTTGCAAGTGGAAGAAGAGCTTATTCTCAGGTTGGCACAGTAGTTAAGCAGTTTGGAAAAGTAGCTTAACTTGAGGGAGAGATCCCAAGAAACTTTCTTTTTTCTTTTTGTTTGGAAAAACAAAAACAAAACAAAACAAAAAAACCTAGAAAGTTTTATAAGAAAAAAGGGACAAAGAAAAAGCCCAGGCATGCCTAGAGTGCCATGGCAAGATGAGAGCTGGGGGAGCCCAGCTCCGACAGGAAAGGCAAGGCTGTGTCCCTGCTTTGCTCCTGGTCCAGCTCTCGTGGGAATGTAAGAGCAGGATGTGCTAGCCTGATGTGGCAGAGTGCATTTGGTTACCACTTTCTGAGGACTCATGCACTGATACCAAAGGTATTGATTGAAGATCTTGAGTCACCTTTGCATTTGGTGCAGCTCAAAGGAATGCCGGGACGGTTCACGGAGGTAACACAGCACAGCCTGGCAGCTTCAGGCTCAAGAGATTTTGAAATCTGGCTCCATGGTATTATTGTTGGCAATTTGTGATCAGATTTAAAACTAGTGGCATTTTAAAGGCATACAAAACTCCCAAACTCTGAAAATTAATATTGCACTGATGGACCTGCTTGAACAAACATAATAAAAATGTGCTCTCTGTCACGGCAAGCTGAAAAAGCAGATGGCAGTCGGAGGCTGAGCAGCATACAGAAGTTTGAAATTTTAAATTAAATCAATTTGAAGCTTTGTTTGTGCCTAAGGCAAGCTTTCCCCTCAGATGAAGGAGAGGGCTAGCTGAACTCTTTTACATGGGCTCTGGTTTTGAAAAGGCTGCTGGAAGATTTGAAACGCTCTGCTATCTGCACCATGGCTTTTGTCTGTGCCAGCAGCGGAGCAGAAATAGGAAATTCAGGTTACTCCAGAACAGGAAGCCTTTCCAAAAATGTAACCTCCCGTAAGGAGACGGGTACAGAACAGGAGCTTTGGCTTTTACACAGCGTGCCATAAATATTCAGATTATGTCATATGTTTCTGGTGCTCTGAAGCGATGTAGAAAAAACTGAAGAAAGAAAGAAAGAATTGTAAAGCAGACATGCACACGGTGTTGTGCTGCTCCAATAAATGAACCGCTGCCTGGATTTAAACCACACAAACTGCCTTGACGTTTCTGTGAGCCCACAGCAGACCATGGAGTGAAGCAGGGAAGGTGCTCCCTGGGCAAAATGCTGTCCTCTGTGTCTGGGAGTTCATTAGTGAGATGGAACGGGCTGGGCCCTGAGGTCCTTATTTCTACTTACTCAATGCTCTCCCAGATTTTAATGAGAGCTTTACCTGAATAAAAGCTACATTTTATTCCAGGCCAGCGACATGAAGATTGCTGTCTGCTGCAGAATCATAAGCCTTGTTCTGCTGTCTCCTAGCTCTTTGATAATTGTGCCTGCTTTGTAGTTAACCAGTGTTGTGTAGGCCCTTGGAGCAGGTCTCAGGATTCTGCTGCTTGGCCACCGGTTGCTGCTCTTGTTCAGTGGTGAAAAGTTGTTTTGTTTCTGCTGCTTTGGTTTTTGGCCTCTTCTTTCTGGAAGTCATCCCTTCAAACTGCAGCTCTCCTCCTCTGTTGCCTTGGGCCCTAGGAACCTGCTGTTGGCTCTTCGTGTGGTTCCTGCCTTGCTCAGTGGTGCCCAAGTCCCAGTCCCAGAGGTTCTTCAGCCCCTGAACTCTAAGACGTGCTCTGCGGTGCAGCTGTTTCTGAGAGGACAGATACATGCCCAGAATGGAAATGCTCATCTTAGCAAAGCACAAGAGTCAAAAGGCATTAAAAAAAAAATCAGTTTAAGGACTCTTAATTTTGCAGGAAGAAAAAACATCAGGTTTCTCAGAAGACTGCTGAATTCTCAGCCTTTTAGATAAAGAGTCAGTCTGTTCTTTGCCCCTTCTTGCAGGTCTACTGCTGACCCCTCCAGCCAGGTTGAGTGGTTTGTGCTGTGACGAGCACTCACCTGGAGTCCACTGTCAATGCCAGCTGTGAGCTCTGCCTTTACCCAGGGGAGCAGGAATGTGCCAAACTCAGCCATACTGAAATGCCAGCCTTTGGTGCAGCAGCTCTCCTGAACAGCAGTGTAAAGGGGAAGAATGCAATGCCCAGATGTGCTGCTCCCCGTGCTGAGCGGGACAGGTCGGAGCCTAAAATCAGCGTGGCCACGGGATAAGAGAAGCACAAGCTGTGCGAAGAAAGTGCCTCAGGTGGTCCAAGTTCATTCCCTGAACAGTGTTGGGAAGGTGGGCAGGTGGCTTGCAGGCTTCGCTCTTACCCCAGTTTTTCCTCGTTATTACCGAACAGCCTTCACGCTGCAGCTCCATACAGTTGCGTTGCTCCCTGCTGCACGAGTGGTACAAAGAGCAGGGGACCCACGGCATGGTGTCACCGCCGTGCTCAGCGCACGCTTCCCTGAGCGCTGATGGTGGCTTGTGCCAGTGCCCAGGGCTCCTGCAGTGAGGTGCTCGGCAGTGCTGCCAGCTGTGCTGGCCCCAACCAGCTGGCAAAGAATGGGAACAGGGGCTTGGGAGGGGAGGGAGAGCACACTGGGAAGCAGCGACGTTTCAAACCCCAATACGTATCTTCTGACAGCAGGAAACAGAAGGCCCGAGTGGGGATTTTTAGTAACAACAAATAAATAGATCTCATGGACAAAACAGTAGTGTGGGCTGACTTTGCCTTTGGCTCTTTCAGTAATTTCTTCTGTCCCTCCAGCTTTTTGGCCAGTTTCTTTCTCTCTGTAGGCCAGGATAGTTTTTAATGTCCTCCTGCCTGGGAGCCGTGAAGGGAAGAGGCTGGACACTGTATTCCTGGTGTTTCCAGTCTTGTACGCAAGTCTTGTCTTCCTCCTCTTGCACGCAGCACTGTCAGCATTAAGGCTGTGTGTAAAGCAAGTACATGGCTTGCGGGTTTCGGAGATTCACCAGAAGATGCATTGAAGAGACTCCTAGAGCCAGGATCCCTGGTCTGCCTTCCAGTACGTGATGGGCGCTTTGTAAGAGGTGCCACTTCCCAGATGCACGGCCAGGGGCTTTCCCTGCTCCTCTCCTTTCCTCCGACTTCCTTTCCTCATCCAGCAGAGCAGGGCAGGGCTATCGATTGCGCGGACAGCCTGGATTTAAGGGAGAGGGAGAGCTGCTGGTGTAAAACTACCCTCTGACTCCAGTGGAGCTGTATTTCTCACCTCAGCTAAGATCTGTAGTGCTTACTAATGGCCCAGGCTCCTCCAAAGGCTCTTACACAAATCCTTGATTTAGTTCCATCTACAGATCTTTGGTTTAGGTCTATCCTGAATATAAAGAATCAGAAATTAGCTCTGTCATTAAGTTAGACATTACGTTGCCTCTGCTACTGGGCATCCGCATGATGAATTAACCTGGGCAATGCGGTGCTGCAGCTTCGTGGGCATAAACATACCTACCGACGTCGCAGCCGACTGCATAAATCTTCATCTGGCTACCCTTGGATATCCAGATTTAATTATCTTCAGATAATTAAAAATAATATATCAATACACTGCAATATGAATAGAAACTACAGGATTTGGGAAGTCTCAAGCACCTCTATTGTGTCTTGGCAGATGTACGTCCACGTGTGTGCCAAGCGAGCTCTGAGTACCCCTGTAATGATGTATCATGCCTCCCATGTAACAGCTCCCCTGTCCCAAGAATGGTAGCTATTTCTTCTTTCTTTTGTGTGTCAGGAATATGTGATTTTGTTGTCAGCACATTTTTTGTAATGAAAAGCAAATGGTATCCAATATGTCTTGGAGAAAACGTGCAAACAACAGCAAAATTATATGTTGTTAAAAAAAAAGATATGTAACTTGTTTGCTGTCAATACAGCTCTTAATGACAGAGTACAAAGAAAATGTACCCAGCGTTCAGTGCATGTGTGCAGTGATAGTTGTGGGATCGGAGTACATAGGTAGAAGAAATGTATCTAGAAATACCATGAGAAAATAAGTTTAAAATACCGGATACACACTGCACCCTCTCCTAGAGTTAAGGGTGTTTGTGGGCATTGAGAATAAGGACTGGGTTCTGTAACTGATGTACGCACCACAGATCCCGGGCTTGTCACTCCAGACAGAAGGCACAGACAGCTCCCTGAAATTACTGCTCTGCAGTTTGCTGCAATTTGAAGTTCAGACAAGGACAGCGATGCCCTGAATCACAAGTCTGAACAAGAAAAAAAAAACAAAACACTAAATTTTGGTGGGCATACACCCATTGACTTTGTGCATGTCCCATTGACTTTGTCCAAGCCAGTAGCCACTACGTAGAGTTTTCTGAATTACCCTCCAACTGGAGATGATTTCAAGTGCTTGTGTTATTCAGTGCAACTTGGGAAATGGATTTTATTCAAAAGCTGTCTCATTCTATGAAAGATTACGAGTGATTTGCTATCCTATTGCCAGTAGAATTGTTCATTCTGGCTTTGAAGTCACCTCGAAGACATCTGGGGTAAAATCTCAGTGTTTTTGAAACGCGCAGCAAAATTCCCATGTCCTTCAGAAATGTCAGATCTTCCCCAAGTATGAAAACTTCATGCTTGGAACCAGTATACATATTTTACACTAAGATCTCATTGTACTAAGGCTCACTCGTGCACTGAATTTTGCAAAATGTGAATAAAAAGCAGAATGAGTACTTGAAAGGCTGCTCATGGGCCTTGATTGAATGACTGCCCATAAATATTTGATGCCAATATTTGTCCTGCTCTTGCTGAGTCTCTTGTAGAGCGTTTCCTCTGTGATCATCGCTCAACTATTCTTTTCTCCTTTCTGTTCCCCTTTGTTGGGTTGCTTAGTTCCGTTCCAGTTGTGAAATGTAAGCCTTAGAAGTGGGACTTCCCTTGAAAATGACGAGAGTTTAAAAAAAAAAAAAAAAAAATTGAATCTATAGGCTGTTCCCAGGAGCATTTTTTTTTAAATTAAAAAAGAAGGGGCTATTAAGCACTCTGCATCTGCCCTCACCACCTTGTCTATATGCCACTAATTTTTCTCACTACAGCCAAATCTTGCATAATTACCCCAAAAGCTGTCCAGTGTTTCACACACCGCTGGAGGCTCCTTGGGCCTGGATCTCGTTTCTTGTGAGCCTGTCCACTCCAGCTCCCCTCCAGGTTGACTCCAGGTGTCGGCTTGTTTCTGAGGCTTGTATTTTGTAACCTCTGTTTCTAGTTGTGCCTACAGGCAGCAAAGCCCAGCAACCCTTTGAGCAGCAGCCTGCAATCCCCCGCAGTGCTGCACTACGGGTATCTATGGTAAGGAGTTCAAAAGAGTGAATTAAGGATATCTGTAGTAAGGACTTAAAAACTACATGAGACTGTATTTGAAAATAATTTTTTAAGGTCTGCTTTTCAGGCTTGACATTCAGCCTGGGAAGGGCAGAGTCTGGCTGCTGGGCTGCTCTTTCAGGGGCTGTAGCCCATTAACTTCACTAATGGTGCTGCTCGTTGAGGCACTGGTCGTGTGCACTGGTATGGTGCTTGGCTGCTCGTTGCTGCCAGAAGAAACCACTTAAAAGATGCTCAAAAAATTAAGTGTGAAGGTGGCTGCCTCAGTGAGGGATCAACCTTGCTCGTTTTAGCTTCCATGCACTGATATTTTGTTAGTGATGTCTGTTACATGCTGTGTGTTGCTGAGTGGCAAAGACAGGAAATGAGCAATTGCATAATTGTAGGTAATACTGTTTGGCAGCTGTGAAGCAACAGTGATGGGGAGCAACTGGGGTGTGATTTCAGCTGCCAGAGCAAGCAGTGGCCTCGCAGCTCCCATTAAGCTCACGAGAGGTGCAGACCTAACGGTCCATGCCCCGTAACTGGCAAGAGGCAAGAGGGAACTGGGATCCAGTGATTTATTGTTTTGTGTACTTCTGGGGAAGTCAGGACTTGTTGGTGAGAGCAGTTCACACGCAGTGTTGAGGTATTTAATGGTTTGTAGCATGACGTTGTTACAGTTGGTGGCCTTTCTAATCAAGAACGGCATTAACTAGGGAATGGGTCTGAAGCACGCATGCCATTTCCCAGCGAACTGACTGATAGCTACACACATACTCATTTGAAATGTACAAATGCAAAAATGTGAAAATTAATTCAGAATATCTTTGTGATCATTTTGGAATAATTAAAAACTCTGTCGTAGGCCCTTTCATTTCCCGATTCCACCATTATGACCACTTTTTTTCCCATGTTAAATTGTGTATGGACCTTAATCTGCGATACTCAAAGAATAGACTTTTAAATCAAAATAAGCATAAGGAAGAAAAAAGAAGCATATTAATTGCTTCTTCTTCCTACACAGTTTTTTTCTTCTCTTTCCTTCAGGCATTCCTTGCATAAAAATATCCATTCACCAACTGTTCACCAACTGTTCCTCCTCTCGTTGCCCTACCTTAGTTTTCATTTTAAGACACCAGTGAATATTTGCTCTCCAGCCTCCCAGCCTTTGAAGTTTTCTCCAGGTTTTTAAAGGCAGCAGATTGAGGCTATAACAACAGCAGAGAGTCAGTGAGCGCTTTCTGGAAGGGGCCTCGGTGCTGTCAGACGTGGGCCGCTAGCAGCAGTTCCTGGAGGCACCACACCCCTGAACCCCGCCGCCGGCAGCGTGTCCCCGTCCTGCCAGCCCTCTGCAGGGTGTCCCCTGCTCCCTTCTTCACCTTTTGGCACCTTCCAGCGGGAAGGAGTCTGAGAGCGGGAGCAGGTGACAAATCCTGCTTTGTGCCCTGTTATTTATACCCTGTTTTCCTGTGGCTGTTTGCATTATTCTCGCCTTTGGAAACAGAGCAGACTGAAAGCTCAGACTGTATCTATAACCACTGCAGTAGGTGTTCAGCCCGTAACAGTGAACTCCTGCAACAATCTACTAAACTGTGCACGAACACACCAACTCCTCGTAGGCTGTGGACGGGTGCAATAAATATCTCCTGTTTCCAGCCAGGGGCTGGGCTCTGCAGCTTCTTTTTTTTTTTTTTTTTTTCCATGCAATGGGACAGGTTGAGATGGACACAAAATCTGGGAGGCAGCATTATATATTTATTTTCAGAGCTCCCTGTTGAAGTTCTAGGTAGGGAAAAAAAAAAAAAAAACAGTTATCACAAATGAAACATGCTGTATGCAAACCTGTTTCTCTTACCCTGGGAACAGGGCAGGGGTCCTAGGCTGAAGAACTCTCAAGCCATGCAAAGCGCTACGTCTGCGCTTAGGCAGGAGGGCAGCAGGAGCATGCTGCCTGGATTGCCCGCTGCCTCGTTCACTTTTTTCTGCCCTTTCATTTTCAGGGCTCCAACATCATTTGGACACCTGTGACAGCTTCTCTCCTAACAATGCAGGCACAGGAATGGAATGAGACCTAAGGTCCGTCTGTTCCAGTATCTTGTCTCTGACAATATT
The DNA here is from genome assembly GCA_013399715.1 of Alectura lathami. NCBI lineage: Eukaryota > Metazoa > Chordata > Aves > Galliformes > Megapodiidae > Alectura > Alectura lathami. The sequence continues at coordinate 110,142 of VXAV01005647.1, read as the reverse complement.
CATTACGGTCCTTTTTGGGAGGAGAGTGTAAGAGCCATGCGGGAGGGAGATATGAAATAATGTGATTCCCTGCATGGTCTCCTTTGGATCTATAATACTTAGAGACTGACCTAACCCCCGAGGCCCAGGGTTTAATATCCCTTCAGTTTTTTGCTGTCATTAATGATGACAGCGCTGGACGTGAGGGTGGACATGTTTCTTCCTTCTGTGGACTGCATCCTCTTTCAGTCCCTTGGGACGTGTAGTCTTGCATCTCGGTTGCCTGAGCAAAGCAGGGCGTGCTCGTCACAAACAAATGAATTATGGGCACGTGAAGGGGCAGTGCAAAAGGTCTAACGTGCCCCCTCCTCCTTATTCTTTATATCTGGTTATAAATGACCCAGGTTTTAAGACTGAGCCCAAAAGAACTTGCAAATATTCAGACATTTTGCCATGTCTTTTAGCTCTGTGGTGTAGTTTGGACAATTTCACTACATTTCCTTACCTCTCTTGTGCAGGGATTTTTATAGAGCCCCACAAAGGAACATTAACATGCTCCAGGTAGAGGTTATTTTATGTGCAGAATGAAAGCCCTCACACCTCTACTTTTTCATGCATTGTTTTTAAAGCATCAATATACACTGGTAATTTTGGGAAACTCTTAAAAGGGTAGGTGGGATTTGCTTATAAATCAGCTGTGCTTTGATCTGGTAGTTTGCTTCCTCAAGGAGCCCTAAAATGTGATAATATTTCAACATTTTTTATTTCCCCAGCATCCCACTTTTCATGAGCAACACAGGCGTGTAAGAATCGCTGGTTTTTATTAGGTGAGTGGTTAAAACTTCTCTTCTGGTGTTTTTTTTTTTTTTTTTCCACCTTTTGATTAGCAATGCTTTGATGTGTCTGTGCTGAGGTTCTGGATGCACCCCATTACTGGACCGTGTTCCCTCATAATGACTTACCACAGTCATTGAAGTTCTCCATGCTTAGACGTGTAAGTGGCAAACACAGCCTCTGTAGTGAAATACAGAAAATGTTGCAGTAAGACTCCAGATACTTCAGTTTGGAGAACAGAGCAAGGAGGATATAGAGTTCTGGTTTTATTTATTGTGCAGCTCTGTGCTTGTTGCAGGAGGCTGGTGGCGGTATACTGTATTTTACCACTGTGATTTAGAAGATGCTTTACTTCAGGAGTGTAATTACCCTTTTTTTAGCATTATCTCATTCTCAGCACAGAGGGAACTGTTCCCGTATTTCGTGTTTTGTCCTTGTTGGTACTGTCTTATCTGACATTCTCTCAGTTCATATGATCTCTGACCCCAGTGATGCACAAGTGGCTTCTGAGTCAAACTACAGATGAACCCTGTTCAGAGCAGCTGTGAAAAATATTCTTTGTTTCATGAGTTGTTTGATGCCATACTCCCTAGGGAAAGATGTAAGTTTCCCCAAACAAGAACAAAATCGTGCTGCAAACAAAGGAGAGAAAATACTGAGCATCGTTGTACCTCTGACAAAGAATAAAAATAATTTCAGTCTGGACATGAGTGACTTCAGCAGAGCATAGATTATTTTTTCAGGTTGAGTGTGCACTCTGCAATTCAAAACACAATTGAATATTCAGACTTTTTGATCCATCATTTCAAAATGTGTTGAATGTATTTATTTTCTTCAGGCTGAAAAACATGCTTAACAGTACGTTTTCTAAGGCAGTTGTTGGCTTCTAATGGGAAGGCAGTTTGTACTTTATCAGAATAGCAACACATGGCTAAACTAACAGAAACTCCTTCGACTGTCGTGCGCGGACAGTCGGTCTGCTGGCGCTTGTGTTGAATTGCAGAGAGGTGATAAGGACCCAGCAGCCGTTTCATCCAGGTTTCCATTACGGAGCTGAATTTCAGCAACATTCCTCCTCCCCTGCACTATTCCCTTGTAACCTAAAAGTAAAAGCTAAATAAATCGTGTTTCAGCTCTTGTTGGCTGGATCCTTGCTAGCAAGGAGTATCCTCCCAGATAACCTCAGCAAAACGAACAGGTTCTTTAGAGACAGAAAGCCTCCACGCTGGTTCTTTAATTGTTGTTTTCCACTTCTTATTTAATTCTTCTGTATCCCCTTCTTGCAGCCCATCCAGTTACTCAGTTCTAACACGTAGGAATCACGAACAGATGATGGGTCCTGCCGTCCCAATGGCATCTTCCAGGTCTGGATGCTGACGTGGTGTGAACATCGCCCCGGGGGACGTGAGATGCTCCTGGCTGAGCGCTGAGCTCTGGGATGCCATCTGCAGTTCCCAGCACTCCTTGCCCTTTTGGGGCAGCCACACTCCCAGCCTGGAAAGTTAATCATATCTGTCTCAAACTTTTCTTTCCAGAGTCAGTAATTCAGTATCGTGGCCCACAGAGTTCAGCATTTGGGCTGAGAGCTGTTTTGATAAATTAGTGACGGCCTTTATTTTATACTTGTTTGAAAAGTAAGAAGGAGAAAGAGAAGATTTCTGTGCAGATACATGACAAGATGCACGAGGACCTAATGCAAATATGGGTTATTCCTTTTGCTGTTGACATTGCCTTGAAACTGTGATTTTTCCAGATTTTTTAAAATTGTTTTCAGAGGCTGCTGTTGATGTGAAATTCACTTGATTGAACTCGACTGCAGCTTGCATGTTTTGAAAGTTTCATTACAAGCCAACAGTGTCTGTCTGTTACCTCCCTTTTTTCTGGCCAGGCCCAAGAGAGAACTGCTGGGCAGCCACGTCAGCTGATGGACACTTGGGGCATCCTGTTACCTGCTTTCTGGGTTTGCTTGTAATTTCCCTCCCAATTCTGCCAGTAATCACTTTCATCACTACCGTACAAAACCAAATCAATCACCCCAGGGCCCTTTCTGTCACATTAATGAAAATGAAACTCTAGCAGTGATGCACTCCCAGTGCAAGGTGGTTTGGCTGCAGCAGGGCAGGCAATTGCTGCTGCCTTAATGTGCCCACGTTACAGTCATGAGGCAGTGCCCTGCTGGCCATCAGGAAGCTGTGGTTTACTTTTGTCTTGCATGGGGAAAGGGATCATTAGAGCACCGTGAGCAATGGAAATCAGAGAAGGAAAAAGCCTATTAGAGTATTTTATCTATCTTCCTTCCAATATAAAGCACTTTTCTTCAGTACATATTCTACAGTTGTGTTCTTTTCCCTGACAAAATATCTGTGCTAAAATTCCTGGATAACTCTGCGGAAAACGTGATCCAAGGGCTGCTGGGATCAGTGGCAGGGCCCCCACTGAGCTCAGCAGCAGTTGAATCAGGTCTGTTAAAACTTGAACACATCTTGCTAGGTACCTTCTAGCAAGCAGGGGTTTAATCTGTAAATCAGTAGGAGCCAGCCGGGCCCCTCCATTCATGTTCTGCTGCAGAGCATTTGCATGACTGTGGTGTTCCCTGGATCTAGGCGGCTAGAAGGCAGATGGGATGAAAGCAGCTACACCCACGTTGCCTATTGATAATTCATTATTCTTTCGCCTTCAGACAATATTTTCAGATCTATTCTGGTAAAAAGGCACCAGAAATTTATTTTAGGATGTTATTCTGCATGGGTTACAGCTGGCTTCCACAGCTGCTGTGTTATTTTTGAGAAGCAGGGAGCAAGGAGAGAACAGGACCCAAGGTGCAGATGCCTGGCCTGTGTGCCATTCCTCTGGAGAACACACGGATTTTGAGGAAGGAGTCAGAATCTCTGCAGTATCTGTAGGAAATTTGCCTGAAATCAGGGCAATGCTTATTTTCATCAAGGTAATCTACAGAGAAAACTTTGTCATTCATCTTGCTTGTTGTCCCCACAGAAGCTATGTATGCTTTTGGCAGAGCTTGTGGCCCCACTGCGTCCCAGAAGCACAGAGTCTGTAGATTTCCTACTGGCAGTGTCTAGGGGTGGCACAGCTGGTGCAGCTGGTGTCACCCCTCGCTTCTCCTGGCAGCACTGCATTTTGCTTGCCAACACAGGGACCATTTTGCAGCTTTGCTTACGTCCTCACACCCTTCTGAAGCAGCTCCATCATGCTGCTCCTGGTACTTTGCATCCTCTGCCAAGTGAGAGCGGGACCAGAGCTCACATTTTCCTAATGTGCAACCTTGGGTGCGTGGCCATTTTCAGAGGGTCTCGGAGGTCTTGAGAACAGACAGCACTGCTGCTACATCTGAAGGTGAAATCCCACAGAAAACTGAATTCTGGCTGTGTTTCACACCGTTGTATTACATGACACTATGTATTTGCTAGTTCAGGACACAGAGGATGGTGCAGAAGGCCGCATCTTCCTCAACGCAGGCCGGAATGAATAAGGATGTTTTACACCAGAACAAAACTGTTAGCTGCAGGGGGTGACTGCAGTTGGGCTGTCCATCCTGCATGGAAATAGCCACGGATGAATGCTAAAGTATGCAAGAGTGGCAGCAGATGTCTATGATTCAGAGATTTGAATAACTCTTACGCTTGCCAATAGCTCTTATGTACAGGATTATCCACCCTCTCAAATAACAGTGAGGTTTATGAAATGTTGACTCGAGGGAAGATCAGGTACCTGAAGCTCCTGAGATAGGGGACAGTGGATGGTTGCTTTGGTTAACGCTCCAGCCCTCCACTATTAGGGCTGGGCTCACTTTCCAGATTTCTCAAAGTCTGTCTGGCATGGCAGCCTGATGACAAAACCCATCCTTGTTACAGGAAGCATCCTCTGATTTTGAAATTACTCCACAGGCTGAGCGGTGTCTGGTTGTTCATCATGGTGTGTGGGTGTGTGGGCAGGCGTCTTCACCAAGGTGATAAATAATTGAGAGCTGCACAAACAGCATCTTGATGCTGTCAGATGTAAAACATTAGGGGCTGTAATATTGCTATTAGGCTTTTTGGCTGAGATCAAGCTCGATGTCAGCTTTGCTTTATGTGTCTTCCAAAGCAGCCTTGCAACAGACTCAGCAGTGGGGAAAATATGTCCTTGGGTTGGTTCTTTACTTTGTAATTTTAATGATTTTATCAGAAAATGCAGTTATTTAAATAATTATAAGGGTTTATCCTTTTGACATTTACAAGCAAGAAACATAGATGTTAGTAACCAGATCAGTAACTGTAAAATAATTTCTATTTATCTCATCTCCTAATATCACTCAAAGAAGGCCTCAGGCTTCCAGGCAGCAATAATATAAATACCAATTTAAGGCTCTAGTCAATAAAGATCACTGCGCACGCACTCCACATGCAATTAGTTACTCCATTCTGTTCCCATTGTGTTACCTATGGATTATGTCTATGGATTAGACCTTCCAGAAGCGCTTCTCTCCTGCAGAGAGTTTCCCCCCTCTATAAACGAGGGGGTCAGGAGGGAGCTCCCACCTTTGGGTGGGATTGCCTGCCTGTGGGTGTTCCCTTCTCATCGGTATCTGGCACCTGGTATTAGGGCTTCCCCCCAGGAAGCTCTGCAGCCAGTAGGTAGGGTTGGTCTCTGCTTGCCTGCTCTTTGTGCCTGACCCTCAAAGCAGCATCGTGGGGATCCAGGCAGTATTTGAAAGGGATTTCAGTGCACATTAGTACTTATCTGAGCACCCAGGAGAGAGATCTGGATATCCTATTAGGATAACATACAAGAATCGGAGTCATACAGAGATTACCTTGGAACTCTTACTCTGTCTAAAAAATGCACTAAGCGATTTCTAATTATGTTTCCTGCACGTCAGGGTTGTAGGTTTTCAGCAGCGAGGCAGCGTGAGGCTTCCCCTCGCTCTTTGTAGTTTGCTGACGGTGGATGTTACCCTCCCGCTCCTCGCTGCTTTCCAACTTTAGGCTAATTATCAACAGGGGTCCATGCTGCACTTTGTTTTAGAACTGACTTCAAGGCCATTGGATCCAACGTAGCAAGTGGCTGAACCTTAAAAGAGGGAAAAAAATGATGAAAAGAATCTGAACCATAAGCTTGATTTAGCAGAAATAGGTCTTTGAAGTTGTGTTTGCTTACCTTAGCAGGCGCACGTGAGCAAAAAATACACAGTGCACTGCAAAAATCATGAACTGAAAAACAACATGTGATTGAGGGGGGAGAAGAGCTCGAATAGAAATGAAAAAGTCTCCTTTTCCTGAGGCTCTGGCTAGTGTAATGTGTAAGTATGTCTTTGGAGCTGGAGGGGTGTGAGAATTCTGATACATTAGCCCAAATCTTTCAGGCCATATTAGCTGATTGTTGAATAAATTCAATTGGAAAAACTTTGACAAATCAGACCCTACTGACAGTTGCATTGAAACTGAAACATTTTGATGGTACGAATAATTTCACTGTAAGAAGAGGAATATATAGGTAGAAAGCTGTGCACCTGCTCTGCAGAGGAGTGCTGGGTGGCCTGGGGAGCAGCTGGGGGTTTATGCCCTGCAGAGCAGTGGCTGTGCCTTCATACTAAAATGCCGTAACCCAAGGAAATCAGATCCAGAAGTAGTGTCTGAAATCATCTGCTCCTCTGCTCCGGGATGCCCGGAGCTGTGTCCACCCACTCCGAATGCCTGAAGCTTGAGGATTCCCACTGCATTTTTCCAGACTGTTTCTTAAACCAAATGGCTGTGGATATGAGCAATTAGTCCTGGCATTACTGAAATGCCTCTGCTCGCCTGCTTTCATTTTTCCTACTTATCACCCTAAATATTAGGATAGTTTACAGGCTGCTTTGCAAAACACTATGAGAGATTCGAAGATGGTAATTTTTTAATTGGTCTGAAGCACCTCATGATTCTGCCTGGAGAGAAGATGCCCAGGAGGGAATCTGCGACGGGTGCTGTAATTCCAGATGGTGGAAATAGCTTCCAGAGAGTTGAAAAATAGTATGGCAACACTGGACTTTTACAGGGAATGATTTCTGCTCCAGGCCAGCGCTCCAGCTTTCACTCTGCAGTGCACGAGCAATGCATTTCCACCCGCAGCCGTCCTTTGTAAGTTCCTCCAGCGAGTCCTTTGAGACCCCAAATGGAGGAGCCCCTTGCATGGCTGGCCCACTCTACCCAGTGCTGCACGTTCCGCTTTCCAATCAGCACAGCTTTCCCCCTGTACAACCATCCTGGAGATCCTCCAATTCCCCAGTAGGTTTTGAAATGTTGATCTGTGCCTCGTGCAGCGCTCTGTGCTAGAAAGTGCTACAACACAGGCTGCCTCTTTCTAAATCTACACTTGATCTAAGAATCAGCAAGCAATATATATGCTCACATACCCATGCACATGCATGCTCGCACCTCCTGGGGCTGACCTAGTTTTTCCTGTGTCCCCACTAGAATCATAAAATCACAGCATGGCTTGGGTTGGAAGGGACCTTACAGCCCCCCCAGCCCCAACCCCTGCCGGGGGCTGGCTGCCAGCCCCCAGCTCAGGCTGCCCAGGGCCCACCCGGCCTGGCCTGGAGCACCTCCAGGGACGGGGCACCCCCAGCTGCTCTGGGCAGCCTGGGCCAGAGCCTCATTACCTCTGGGTAAAGAATTTCCTCCTGACATCTGACCTAAATCTCCCCTCTTTTAGTTTAAAACCATTCCCCCTTGTCCTATCACTGTCTTCTAGGCTGTTTGCTTTAACCAGCTGCGTGCACTAAATAACAGAAACATTTAATGCTTTGCTGCTTGAGGAGTCCCCAGGAACAGTTTGGGGCAATCCTGTCCCAGCAGGACACCAGGGCTTCCCCACTGCTGTTTCTGCCCCCAGACAGGAGTGGGGCATGCATGCGCCTGTTTGCACTTCCCACGAATTCAGCTGTTTCTATAGCAGCGCAAACCTCTTGCTGGAGGAGCTCTCACAAGTTGTTTTCCTGTGTTGTTAAATTTAATTTCTATGTTTTACTGTGCCACAGAATGTGCTCTCTGCCTCATGCTGGGAAAGACCTTCCTGGACGGCTCTCCCTGGATGCAGGTGTCCTGGGGTGAAGGCAGAGCTGCAAATCAGCCTTGTATCTCCTGACAGGTTTTATGAAGAGAGCAGAAATTTCAGTCTTTCCATCTTCCCTTCTCCTTAATAATATACTTTTTATTTTGGCAAAGACAGATCCTTCCCAGCCCTGTGCTAGGTCTTGCAGCTGTCAGTGCCGGAGCCACAGCCTGGAGAGCAGAGTTCTGGGGTGGTCCAGACATGGTGGTGACTAGCCCCACAGAGCCAGCAGGCAAATTCATGTCTGAGGTGTGCTGAAGGGCCCTGCACAGCACTGCTTGCCTCTCTCCTACTGGTAACGTGAAAGCTGGGCCCGCAGAGGCTCTCAGGTAACTCTCTGCAGAGCACCCAGCCACGTGAAGCTGCCCGCTGAGCATGGGATGAGATATCCCAGCTGGGCTGGTGCTCCCTCTGCATCAAGTGTTTTCTTCTCTTTGTCCAGACAGAAAATTGGAAAATGTCAGCTTTGTTTTCTGATGAAAATTCATTGTCTGCCAGCTTTCCTGAAAGCCATTGATAATGCCTCGCTCCAGCCTGCGTCAATGGGAGTCTGAGAATACAGCTTGTGGCAACGAGAAGTGGTCGAAATATTGGCATAGGGGCTATTACTCTTCCTGCCCCCCTGCAGGTGCCTTACACAAATGTGGCAGCTTCTATTGATAAAGAACGCTGTTTCTCCCCAAAGAAGAGGAATTTATTATTTTTGCTACACAGGGAACCTGTCGTCTGACAAGCATTTCCCTCTCCCAACCTCTGTTCTCCTTTTCCGTACATAAATATAGTGCTCATGCCCTTCCAGATGCCCCGGCTTTTCTGAAGAAAACCAGGGTTGTATATATCAAATTGGCCCATGCATTTTTAATGCAGTGTTATTGACTGGATTCAGGAAACATAAGGATAAAACAAATCGCTGCACTACGAAGGAAAAAGCCATTTGGCCAAGTGCATCTGCTCACCTTTGATTTATTTCCACAACTTTCTCCTATATATTCTGTCTATTCCCTCCCCTTAAAAATAATCTATTAGTCTTCTAGTATTTTGGCATTTGCATCTGCAGTCTGCTCTTCAGCTTGTTCCATATTCACATTCCTTTGATATATACAGAGGAAATAATGACCCAGAGCTGAAATACTAGCTAAACCTGGTTTCTGATATAATCCCTGTGGTATTTAATTTTACTTTCTTAGGCATCTAAAATGATGGGGTGTGTGATTGCTATCTAAATGTACAGTAGTGTATCTTGGAGGCGTTAAACACTGTGCTGCTTCAGCCACCAGCTTTGGGTGCCCGTTGCGTGCTATGGGACACACTGGGGAAAAAGGAAATTTTGAGAAGGGGGTTTGTGGGTGTGGGAGAAGAGGGCTTACTTCTGCAGCAGGTAGGTACTAGTCTGCCATCGTCAGGCAGGGTGGTCATTAGGCTGTGGTGGAGCATGGTCCTGAGAGCAGCAGTGTACAACACAAACTTCAGTACTGCTGTGCACACCACGGTGGCCTTTGAGGGGTCCAAATGGCACCCGTGTGCCTGCTGCATTGTGTCAGAATGAAGTGTGTAACAGCACATGTAGGGGCTCATAATGGAAGTGCCTTCAGGGTCCATCCGAGAACGGGACCTCAAAACAGCATGGCTGCAACTTCACAAGGTACTGGTGCTTTTTGGTCTAACGGGAATCACAGAAGCATGGACTCATAGAATGGTTTGTGTTGGATGGGACCTTAATGGTATCGCTTGTTTTCAGCTGCCTTTTAGGAGCAAGTATCAGCAGTGTGCGATTCGAATGTGGGCTCTCGCATCCTGAGCATGGTCATGGTGCTGGCTTGGGACATGGAGTGGCTCCTTTGGTGGGAGCAGAATGGGACTGGTGTGGGACTGGCAGAGGTAACATAAAAATCCTTGCAGAGGCTTGGCATCATCAGGCTTTTGCAGTTTACAGCCTCTTAGTGTTGTGGGAAATGACAATTTGTGGAAGAAAACACAAGCTCAGTAGAGCATAAATCCTTCCACATTGGGATGCTTTGTCCCTAACGCATCCCTTAAAAAATGGGCTGTAAGGTTCCCTTTGTCTCAGGAGGCATTTTAGTCATTCTCAGTTTAAGTGATGGATGTATAATTCTGTGACATGTCCTTAAAAAACCATACTGCGTCTGTCTTTAGTGTTGTCCCAAAGCCAAAAGAGAGAAGGGTTTTTGCAGATTTTTGTGTCCAGTAACTTCAGGGAACAATGCTCTTTAAAATGTTTCTTTTAATAAGCTCAAGTGGAGAAAATTGAAGAACATCATTCATACTTTGATGTCCGAAAGTCTGAAAACTGAATAGCTTACCAGTGACTAAATTCTATCCCTTGACCATGGGAAGAGGCACGATTTAGGAACACCTTGAGATCCAATAAGCAGGGCCAGCTCTGTGATGTAGTGGCTGTGCCATTCATTGGCGCGATGGAGTCGGGAGGCCAAGCTTTGAGCTCTGTATTTCTCTTCCCAGCTGACATCCCCACGGAGGGCTGCAGGGCCGATATTTTAAACACAGCCCTCGGAGAAAGGCTGCAAACCAGCTGCAGGAAGAGGCCAGGGGCTAGAAAACTTCCACAGGCCATGAGGCACCTCGCTTTGAGCCCACGGAAGCGCAGCTTTCTCTGCAATTTTGACTACGGTACTTCTGTGGAGTAGAACTAAAAGCACTTTTGTGTCTCAGAAAGGTGTTTTGAGCATTAAAGACACCCCAGACCGGAGTTTAGAAGGTGTTTAGATGCCTGAAGATTCCGTTAAGCAATTTGGAGAATCACAGAGAGCTCCCAGGTGCCCAACTTGCTGGCTTTGCTGAGTGCTTCAGAAGCTGCTCAGCCAGTATTGGCTGATGCACCCAGATAAATGGAGCTGGAGAGGTTTTCACTTTGTGGCACGATTTTTAGAGGCAGCTTTAAAGATTCTTCATCTGCAGTGGCAAAAGTGGCATTTGGGAAATGGCTGTAAAACATTGTTAGATGCCTACTGGAGTTTATTAGTATTCTTTATGCTAATCTGTGTAGAAAAAGCTCTGAAGGCACCTGTTTATGAGTCTAAATACCGACAAGTTTGCTACAGACTGCAGGAAACTGGACATACAAAATCTCTGGCCTGACCTTTGAATAACCCTGCTACTGACATACTCAGTTTGTTGTTCACAGTCTGCTTTAATTCATGTTAGGAGGCAAACGGTGTACCCCAGAGCAAAGAACCTGGCCAGGTGCGAAGGGCTGCAGCTGATGTGTGTCATCACCTCTGCAGCTGAACTCCAGAAGTCTGTAATTGCAAGTGAGCTTGAGCATCTTCGTGCAGAAATCAGATCACCAAGTTGGCTCGGGCACGTTGTGTGTATTTACCAGCAAGCATCTTACGAATCAGACAGGAATCGGGTGGCATAAAGGTGGCTCCAAGCCTTATGGATGTGGGTGCTTTGGCCACTGTGCTATGATGGTAATACCATTCTGTACTTTTTGCTTTGAGCGAGGACAGCTGATCTGCCACCTTTCAGGCCTCCTTAAGGTAGATTAATTAGGTCAGGAGGTGTGGACCCAGATGCTTGAAGGTGCGATTGTGTTTTGGTGTTGCAGCATGAGACCCACCTGTGCATCACAGAATCATGAAGGTTGGAAAAGCCCTCTAAGATCATCTAGTCCAACTGTGAACCCACCACCATGCCCACTAAACCATGTCCCTTTTTTGACTGACTTAGCTCAGGTGGCCGTCAGTAATGGGCTGGCACAGTGGGCTTTACTGCAGGCTGTAAGGGCATTTCCAGCAGCCCTGGATGCGTTTTGGTGTGCCTTGCTAAGCCTATGTACCTGCATTTTTATTGCTGCGGGATTCTGCTCTTAGAATAGTGCTTTGCTTTTGCGCTTCATCCATTGCATCTGCTTTTGAGGTATCTTTGGGAAGAGACAAACCTACAGGGGTGAGTGTGGTATTGAACCTGTCCCTCCAAATTATTGGGGGAGAATCTAGGCAGTGACTATCCCTCTCCTTCCTTACACACGTATTATGATTTTTAATCCATAAAAATGGATGCAGGGGAGCTGAGTGACTTGCCTTGCTCCCATCTGCAGCTGGAGTAAGAGCTGGCTGGCCTGTTCAGTAACCCGTAGCCACCCCTCCTCTGAGCTCTCAGAGTACAGAGATACAAACGCTTCCTTTTTGCTTTATGGCTTTAATTACTGTGTGCACCGGGCAAGGTGATAAGTGGATACCTTTGTGTTAAGCAACAAATTGATGTTTGGAACTTGGTCTTTTGTTTATTACAGAGCTTTGCATGAGACTATTCTCAGCTGTAATGGAGTTTATAAAATATGAACTGTAGATTCAAAAATCTAGATGCAAAAAGATGAGGTGCTGCTAAGGGCCATCCGTGCTTGTTGACTTCTTCTGGTCCTACATACATCAGTAAAATGAGCCAAAGCCCCAAGCTGGAGGACTGATTGCAGCTGAAGTGCGTTGCTTAATCTCACACGTTCAGGGTGTCTTGTGAGCCAGGAAGGCGATCAAGATAGGGTTTTAATTAACGTTTGCTTTTTAGATAATGTGCACTGTTTATTTTGGCAGGAGTTCATTGAATATGAAATTTCCATAATTAAGATGCTTAAACCTGCAATATTTTGTTTTCTGCAGATTTTTTTTTTCCAAAATGGCATAAATTCTACAGCATTTATTACCCAGTAGACAACTATTCCAAGAAATTGCGATTTCTTCCTCTGCTTTTTAAAATCTGCTTTTAACCTTTTGCTTTTGATGCCTTCTTAGGCAGCATTTCCTTTCCAAAAATGCGTTTGAGCAATCACAGGATAAAAATTAAGCAGAGAAGGTATAAAAGTGAAGTGCCTGTTCCTAAGATAATTAAATACAAACCTTCTATTAATATATTTTAATATGCAGACCTGAATTAACTCATCACTGTAGCTGAACACTCCACCAAATGGTGGAGAGTGAGTCATCACATGAAGCAGCCAGATTCCTACCACAATATGTTCTACATATTTAGATGTATGTAAATGCTTCTTTCAGGGGTATTGTCAGCCCCCTGTTGTAGAAGAAACAGGCAAAGATAGGTATGAGAAACCTCTCAAGGTGTAGATGGTGGTCAGAAGAATTCATGATTCTTGGATTTTTTTTTTTTTTTTCTAATGGTGCCTAAGAAGGAATTTGCTGGAGAACTTTGTTATGCTTCACATTGTGCTGTCACAGATTCTTAAGATGAAGCTAGAAAGGTCTAACAGGAAACAGAAATGCTTGGTGAAACGAGACCTCGTATGATGTCAACAGATTCTCACAAGAAGTAACATTGTTTAACAATGTCAAATAAAGAGGGAGAAAACTGGTTCCATGCTGGGTGTATTGGGAGGGGTTAGGAGAGAGGAGAATGATGAAATCACAGTTAAGAGTGGTTGTTGGAAAAAAGAAAAATGAGAAAGGTAAAAAAGACTCTGGACTTGCAGATCTCTCTTGGCACTGTGACTTTATTATTTAGTGAGGGACTTCCAGATGAGCACAGTGGGATGAACTCATTAGTTCTGCAGAAACACCTGGGGCTGTCCAGGGCCAGGCTGGGGCCTGGGGGAGCCCATTGAACTCTGAGGGGTAGAGCTTGCCCTTTTGGAGCAATACAGTGCCTCGACTGCCTGTGTCGGAAAGTCTGTGGAATCAAAAACTGTGTCTGCAGATCTGTGTGAGGTTAGCAGTCTCCGTTTACACATCAGCACAGGGATGGGTGACCCCGCTCCAGCAGATACTAACAAAATGCTGGGGAGCTGGAATGACGTCACTGGAGCAAGGAGGTGAAGAACGGGCCCTACAGCAGGCTGCAGACCTCTGCAGGGAGCAGGCAGAAGGGAGGCTGTGAGCTTGTTCAGACTGAGGCCAAGGCTTGGATGAGGGTCCACAGACAGAAATTCGAACTGCCCACCAGAAGAACATGGGAATGATTTCTCTGCTGCCTGCGTGGCAGCACCCTTTTTTTTTTTTTTTTTTTTTTTTTTTTACCCATGCATTCACGCTCTTGCTCAGTTCATTTTTATCTGTATTAGATGTGTTTACATCTAATTCCATTACAGGCTCACTTAACTAGTTTGCTGGTGCTCTTCATGGTGCATGAAAAGAGCTGCGAGCACCATATGCTGCATCCCGTTTATCCATCTGAAGGTGGGTGGACCAGGCAGGCAGGACTCAGGGGGTTGTGAAGGTGGCTCCCTCGCAAGCTAATGGGTTAACAACGACCATGGGCTGTGCTGTGTCTCTATCAAGTTCAGAGCCTTTGTAGCTACAGCTGGGAAATTGTACAAGATGGGTTTGCTCAACCACAAACACGCTCGCACAAAAGAGACGAAAATGAAAACCAGAGATAAAAGAAGCAATATATTAGCTCCACTGAACGCCACAATACAAAGGTTTCAGGAAACCATGTTTTGAAGAATTAGGAAATTTTTAGGAGGTAAAGTGGGACGGCTGGAAGGGATATATGGAACAATCAGCAATTGCTGTGCCTTAGAGAGGGACTTGTCAGAGCTGAGGCTGAAAGTATATGTTAAAACAGCCGAAGTGGTGAAAGAGGAATAAAAAGCTGAGTTAAATGAGAAAGGACAAAGATAAGCTGGAGTTAGTGTCAGCAAAAAGAAGAAAAAGAAGCTCCCTTAGAAATAATCTATAAAGGTAAAGGAGGTTCAGAAAGGAGAGCAGGCCTGTAATAAATGAAGAGAAGGTTCTCTTTAAAGAGTCATACAAATGGCTAAGGTGCTTGAGCTTTTTAACATTCCTGTAACAAGGAAAAGGATTAGGTTCTGGCTCCAGGGAATCAGTATCAATAGCCATTTGGTTTTGGTGGGGCAACATTCTGCCCAAGCAGAGCTCTGACATGGCATATCGTCATATATATCGTCTCTGGCACGCAGAAGACTTACTGGGGAGACCAGCAGCAATAAATGGGGACAGAAGAGACCCGGGTGAGGAGCAGCACGGCACGAGCCCTGCAGGGCCGGGAGCCGTGGAGCCACCGGGAGCCGGGAGCGGAGCTGGTGCTCCTTTAGGTGCAGTGTTAGGAGCCTCAGCACCATCAGGGCCTTGTGAAGCCAGGGGAAGCCGAGTGGATGTCTGCCTTGGAAGAAACTAGGAGCGTCTACAGGGGTGCTGGAAGTGTGACAATATCTCTCGGTTGGCTTTAAGAGGGATTTTCAACTGAAGGGTGTAAGAAAATGGGAGAAGGTGTGCCTGCCGCACCCACGGCTGACTGGCTTCCGCTTTTATTTCCCCACTTTTTTCTGTTCTTTTATGTAAAAAGAAACCCATTTCTCGCATTTGAAATTGGACTTTAAAGACACGCTGATGTCGATCTTCTGTAAATGAATGAATTTCACCTGCAGGGATTTAATTAGCAGTCACTGTGTAAATAAAATGGGGAGAGTATAGTAAAGTGGAGCTGATACCATTGGAGGAACCTGGTGAAAAGCTAGTAGACTGCCAGTTTGAAAACAGTGTGCAAAGTGATCCTGGCAGTTCCATTTGAAAAATAACTTCTATCATCAGTAAAAAAAAATGGAGCTAAAATCGCTGATGTTAGGAAGCTAATGAAACTAAGTGCAGAAGAATACAAGTTTGAATACAAGTTTATAAAGAATAAATCCCACTAAGAAAGTGCACTGTGCTTTAAAACAGAATCACGCCCATTCTGGCAGCAGGTAGTTCAATTAGTGTCATAAATTTGGATTTTTCCAAAGCATTTGATACTGTATTTCAGGAAATCTACTTGACAAATTAGTTTAGCGAGGCTTGCAATGTGAAACATGGCCAAGAGACTGCGCAGCAGAGGCGGAATGATGGATAGCTGTGTATTGCATTCAGGAGAGCTATCTAATGGGGTTTTCTGGGAAAGGTTTTAGGTCTGGTTTTATTTAACCTCTTCATTAATGAGCTGGGAGAGGGAGTAAGCTGAAAATTAATGATCTCTGAGAAGATTTGCAGATAGAAATAAGAATAGAGAAATAAGGAACATGGGCAAAAAGATAAAGAAAAGCCTTCACCTTGAACATGGAAATGTAGATGTATGGAGAGATACACGCAGCCTAGGACAGCTCGTTGGAAATGTACAGCTGGTACTGAAGTAATAGACCTGGAGGGCTATAGAAGGAAACAAATTAGATGTGTTTGCCATGAAGTGTGCCAATATGGAAAGTAAATATGAATTTGGGTTGTGTTTGGCAGCAGTTCATCACGGAGCAGAGGATGTGACAGTATGAAGCACATCTCTCAGGACGTTGGATGGTGAGATGGGAGGAAGTATTAAAATACATGGTCTGAAAAATAATCTTATATTGGCAGGTGGACGGACAAGAGGATGTGCTGGTCATTTACCTGTGCTCTGCATTTCTCTAAAGTCAATAAACAAATGGTTTTAGGCTGGATTCATCATACTATAGAGCTACAGAAAATGCAAACCAGAATTGGACTTACACAGGTGACAAAAGGAATGAAAAGGAAGAGGAAGAAGCACAAAGCTTGCTGCTTAGCACATGCTATTTCCAGCTCCTGTGAGGGACTTTTTTTCTTCTCACAGAGGGTTTATTCACATGGGCTGCACTTTCTGTGGTGCTTCTCAACTGGTGAGCGGCGCAATGTGATGTCTGCGGGATTTGGGAATACGGAAGGAAAAAAATGGGGAAAGAAAACTTAAATGTTAATAAATAAATAAAAAGTCAAGTGCAACCTAGCAATAAGGTTTGGGGTTCTTTTAACCATGTTGCAAAACCTCTCTGTGATTGCAGAAGGTGCAGGTTTTCTGTGACAGCAGTGCCTCATTAAGCTAGGCTTGTGTAGAGAAAGGTTTGCTGACGGATTGTTTTGGATGGAGAGTGGGTAGGGATAGCATGAAACAACAGCGCTGGGCGGTTGTCGGTTCAGAGCGAGCATCAAAGCCCCCCAAACGTTATTTTTAGTTGCAGATGGTTGGAGCCCCCCTTGTTCTCTGCGGAGGGGCTGGGCACTAATGAACACCCAGGCTCGGTGGGCTGCAGCTCGCACGCTGCCTGCTTTGTGCTGCCCGGCTCCTTTCATCAGCAGGCTGCATGTGTTTATCCAGATACTTCATTAAGCGGAATTATCTGCTGAGCGGGGAGCTAGCTTGCCATTCAGGTACAGTGTTTGATAGGAACACGAGCAAACGAACACAAATGGATCTCGCTGTGGGGTTTTTGACCGCAGGGGTGAAGACTTCACAAACTCAACCTGGATTTTGTCAGAGAAGACACCTAGTTGTTCTCAGAGAGTTGCCAGGATTTAAGGTTAGGTGTATTTCCTTTAAGGATAAGTTATTCAAAACCATGTATAAACTCTCCTTTTGTTTTCAGTCTGACACATGCAGCTTAGTCCTGGGTTTGAGAATGGATTTATTATTTCCATGTATTTGGCAGACACCACAGGTCTGCTTTGGTCTGTAAGTGCTGGCGAATTGTTCCCTCTGTGTAATTTATGATGTGCAAATGGCTCCTTAAGTCTCCTGGCAGTGCTCCTGTTCCCTCCTTGGAAGCCTGGAGTTTTTCTGAGTTTGAATGGCTTTTTGGAGCCAGGACATATAGCTTGCGGTAATTTCCAAGCAATTTGAGGCATTTCTTATTGACTCAGACTTGTCACAGGTGTCCTTTGCTGGTTTTATTTGCTGTTTGTCTGTGCTAGTCTCCACCATGTGCTGCATGATTTCCCGTAAGAAGGCAAGTGTTGAACTTATGCTGTAGTTACAGGAAGAGTTGATGCTGGTGCAGGGTAGAGCTGTCCTGGATCTTGCTGCTCCGTGTTCCCCTTGCAGCAGCTCCTGCTTCTGCGTCAGTGCTAGCAGGAGGATGATTGTCCAGGGCAATGCTCGGGCTAGAAATGAGCTGCTTCCTCTCAACACTATTTTCTCTGGAGCACTTTTAAACTAGATCCATCCCCTGAGCTGCTTTCCTGGAGAAGTGCAGGGAGGAGAGAGGCTGCGAGGAGCAGACAATGATGGGGATGGCTTTGGGGATGGCGGCAGCCCCAGTGGGATGTGATGGGGACGGCCGCAGCCCCAGCTGCCTCTGGTGGGCAGGGTATGGGTGTTCAGTCTCACACCCCTTTTGACCTGCACCGTGGGCTGTCCCTAGGGAAACAGCATGAGTAAGTAATAGGGTAGGCACCCTCCTGGATCTGCTGTTGCCTTTTAGAGCAGGAAAAGACCTTTCAAAATGTGAAGGAAGGAAACTCGGGCGCTATTGAAAGACAACATTTTGGCATATTTCTCTGGAAGAGGGCAATTTAAAGTCATGGGAGAATATATGATATTTGCTCTTTCAGCATTATTTTTGTGGCTGCTGTGGGAAAGTTTGCAAAATGTGCCGTTTCCCAGTGTGTGACTGCGTAACTGCTTGGTGGGGGAGAGTGCTGAGATGCACTTTCTCTATCTCATGCTTGATCTTTTTTTCAAGTCCAACCTGCTCCTGCATTCACTTATCATAATGTGGTATCATGTATGCTCTTTTTGTCCTGCATTTATATACACACAGCCCTCTGTATAGATGTCGTTCATGTGTGAATGCAGAATCAGCCCTTACACGCCTCATCCCAGCAAGGCTCCCGCGTACAGAGTGCGATAAACCTGCTGCACCCGGGAGGTGCGCTAGGGAACTCTTTGTTGCACATGAATCACCTCCCTGATCAACTGATGATATTCTCTGATAAAGGCCGGGAGACAAACCGTGCCCTTTTCCATAAATAATGCTCCATTTTGTACGTGCGTGCTACTGAGCAGGAAACCAAAGGAAATATTTATGAATGATGATGGGGAGATTTTTAAAAAGCAATGCCTCGCTGTGCACTTGCATTTCTGTTTACTAAAGGTCACAAGGTTCTGTTTTGCACTGCTGAGTGCACCTTTCAGCAGGTGCATGGGCTGAGAGATGGCCCCTCTGCCCAAAGCAAGCAGACTCAGAGACCTGTCCGTGATGTGCCCCTCCGTGCTGGGAAATCACAGGTGCCCGGGCCTAGGGAGCTGTGATCTATTTTTGCAGTTGGATGCGCTTGGTGTTACTAAACTGAAGATTGTGTAAAATCAATTGAGAGGGGGGGAAAAAAAAATCAATGCTTGGTTTTTCAGGATGAAAAGGCAGGATAGCCACACAATTAAGTGCTGGAACACATTTTCCACACTCTTCCTGTCATGTTCTCCTGATTCTGTGTCTTGGCTGTTCATCAGAAATAATTAAACTCTCTCCCATGGGCAACAATTACTTGCTTAAAATATTTGAGGAAAAAGAATGCATTTATAATTACCTACCCTTTTTGAAGGTGAAAATGGAGATTATTTTTGATGAAATAAATGTATGTGGGGAGACTCCCCGACTGTACCAGAGCATCGCACCCCGTGGCAGTGTGATCTGTGTTCGTTGTCAGCTGGGTCTGCTTGCCGCCGTCTCCAGCCCTCCGGTACATGTTAGCTGTGAAGAACTAGGGGAAAGGGTTTGATTTCAGAGTTAATCCCAAGCCTAAGCCCATGCCCATTGAGTGAGAGATGTTTATTCCTGCAAATCTGCATACGGGCTCGACATTTTTAAGCAGCAGGAGTGAAGCAGGAAACATATCCAATTTGTACCTATCAAATATCACCCTTTTATTTAGTCATACCGCGTCTTCGCTTTTCATGCTAAGAGTTGTCTTTGTTCCTTTTGACTAATGCTCCCAAGGGAGATGGAGCTTTGAAAGTGTTTCATGTTTCAGAGCAGCCTTTTTTCCCCCTCAGATTTGTTTACTGATCCATCCTTGGTAAGACCTTTTAGTGAATGTGATAGGAAGGTTATTAAAAATAAAATATTCATCGGGAAATCAGCCATAAACATGGGGGCTGGTTAAAATTCAATTCCTAATTCTTTCAACCTTGACATCATTTTGCTTTTTGCTTAATATCTCTGTATACAAAGTTGTGAGCTAGTTTATAAAATAAACTTACGCTTATTTCAGTTGTTCACACAACTTGCTCTTGTCTGCTTAATAGCATCAAATAACGTGACAATGGTAAAAATGACAATGACAAACTGAGGGCTGTGACAGATTGGCTGAATTTGAATGCCTCTTACTGAGAGAAATGTTTCAGGAGTGCCATTAATTGCTTTCACAGCAATGAGTTATGTTTGTGCATCCTGTCTGTCACTTGGTGCTTGTTCCGCTCTTCTGTGCGGGGGGTGCCTGCTTCTTCCCTGTAACTGCCTGCGCCGAGCACACAGGGTGCTTGTGGAGGGGGTGCAGAAGAGAGAACAAAGCGAGTTGTGGAGGGCAGAGTGGGAGCTGGGTTAACCTAGACCGCTGGCTGCAAGCTGGGGCAGAAGCTGGACGTCTGGGACAGCGAGTAACAGCAGCTGCAGGGCATGGTGTTCCTGCTAGTTCTTGTGGTCACACCATCTCTGCTGGGTGATTGTGCCTAGGCTGGGGTCATTCAGGAGCTGAGCTCTTCATTTGCTAGAGAAATACTTCAGTTCTCTCCTTTCTTCCTTCATGCCTTCTCTCTTTTCAGCATCCTTCTGTCCCATACCCCGCTATTTCTGCTTACAGCGCTGGGCATTCACACTAACATGGTCCTTCACTCTGACCTGCAGTGCTGTCGTGGGAGAGGATTATAAACCTCCCTCAACACTCTGCTCTTGTGTCTCCTCAGGGTTCAGGGCAGAGCCTTGCTCCATCTGCCCCTCGAAGATGCGCTTGGGCTGAGGAGCTGCACACGAGCACCTGGCCCTCCTTTATCTCAGGCCTGGGGGGCTCTGCAGGGCTGCAAGAGCAATCCCTGTCCCTGTGTAAGTGTACGAGCTGAATTTCAGTCCAGCCTTCAGTACTTAGTTACGGTGACTTCCACCTGTAACTTAGGGGTTCCGTGGAGTGCTACCTTGTTTCTCAGCCCCAATTTCATGTGGTTTATGCATAGATTTTAGATTTCTTTTAATTAGATAAAAATATGCTTCAGTCTTTTGGACATCTTGCTTGGCAGATCAGTGACTGCAGCCAACAGTTGCCTGTCAGCTTGCAGTATGTGTGATATTGCAACGGTCAGCTACGAACCTGCCGTCTTCAGGGAGCCACCAGCATTCAGCGTGCGCTCAGAGACTGCGTGTTGGTAGAAAGGACACGCAGCAGCTCGATCGGGAAAGCAGAGAAGGAAGAGCAGTGGGGATCTGCTGTGCCTCTGAGGTGGCCCTGGGGAGACCTCGTGGTCCCTGCTTTTGGAAGCAGGGAGGAAAGGAGCCACTGCTGAAACCATCAGCTGCTAGGAGAGGGATGAGCTAGGCATTTAATTTTAAATTTCATTTCCAGAGTGATTCAGAATACTTCCTCAGGGTGACTAACGTCTTTTGGAGCTTGAGGAGCATTTTTAATCTTGGTAATGTTTATTTTATTAAAAAAGAAATAAAGGGTGACCCTGATAAGGCTGGAGTTACACTCAAGGTGCTCATTCCAAGCCCCTCCCGAAGCACTTTTCTTCAGAAACAAGACTGCTGATTCAGTTTCTGACCCAAGTATGTCCCTGAGCCTTCTGAGAATGTTGGATGCACAGCGGAGTAGGAAGATAATTATTTCTTCTTATTGCATGCAGGCTTTCTGTGACTTCTTCTGCTTTCCTTTGATATCTGACTGTTTAATGTGGAGATTTGAAGGTTTTGAAATATCTGCGCTCAGTGCTCAGCCATTTTTCTTAGTGGAAATCATGATTATGCTTTGAGCAGAGATTGATTTTCCTCCTTGACCTCATTGTCTTTCACACGAGGAGAAGATGCTCTTGAAGTCTGCATAAACTCTTGCTCTCCCCTTAACAGAGGTGAGCGTTTTGTAAGTGCCACAGGTATTTGAGAGCCTTGTCGGGTCATGAAAATCCATTCGGAGGCCTGAAGAGCTAGGGCTTGGAGTAAACTACCTTTTTTGATAAATCTGCATCTCCTTCCGTCCTTTCCTCCAAAAGGTCAAAGCTAATGATTTCCCATATGGTTGGCACAATGGAAAATACAGTGCAGAGTATCTGAGTTTGTTTACTACTGCTTTGTATATCAATGTGATGAAAAAACATAAATAGTTTTCCTTGCAGCCTGATGCCTGGGGAATAGAAATCAGGCAGCAATTTGCTAGTCCCAGTGTGTTTGTAAATGTGCATTTCTGTCTGATGGCAAATGTTAAATCGGCCTTGGAGTCAGTCACCCACCATAAACTTCTTATATCCTAATATATACAGAAATGTATTTGTATCCCAGCAGAGAGAGGATTTTGAATTAGCTTTAACCAAGCAGTGTCTCTGTGTTGCTCATGATCTGCAAAAAGAGAGGAGACAAAGAAAGTGCATGTTATGAAATTTGACAGACAATGAGTGATTGAAATGTGGAGCTTGTAATGTGTTTGCTTTCCCACTTAACTGTAATAGAAGTACAGAGAAAGCAAAGAATTTCTTGTTCCTTTTTACTTACATGGGGGCATTTCTCACCTATCTTGCTGTGGAAAATAGGACTTTTACATTAAAATATAAATGTGTATTTCTCCTTTTCAGATGCTTCCTTTTAAAACCCGGTATTTTAAAACCTAACAATTTGGGGACCACATGTTTACAGCTAACATTTTTCTGATTTGTAGGTACTTTTTTTTTTCTTTTTCCCCCCCGTCGAAACTGTTTTTGGTGCCAGTGCAGACAGATTCTAAGTCAGTCAAATAAATTCTTAAAAATTGACTGTCCTAATTGTTTTGAACAAGGTTACCCATGAGAGTTGAATCTGCAGCATCTGGACCTTGAAAAATGTACAGACAGGGGATGTTTGTCTCTTCAAAGAGTGAAGGCACTTTTTGGCCGAAAAAATCGGGGATTGCTTTCTGATACAGAAGAAGGTTGTCTTTGTTTCTCAGATCAAAGTGTGATCCTGTAGTTGAGCCTGTAAAGTGCCCAGTGCCTCCCCTGCCTCCCCGAGATGCTGTAATGCATTGATTCATCAAAATCAATCGCACTTTCATGAATTAGTCATTGGGTTCCTCGCTGCATCTGGACAAATTATGTACTCCTTCCTGCGTGCTGATATCGCAGCTCTGGCCTCTGAAGCAAACGCCGCTGACTGGCGTGTTTAATAGGCCCGGCTGCTTCTGATACGGGACCAGCTGACAGCAAATAAACAGTTATTTTGTAGGATTTTGTTTGATCACCTGCGAGAATCGCCCCAAACATCTGTGATGAAGGGACTCGGTGCCTTCCAGTAGCGATGGCAGAGAGAGGATTTTTTCAAAGGCACAAAGCTCCTTTGCTGTGTAAGGATGGATTAGACGCCGCTTTATCGCCAGCATTTTGTCACTGAGGAACGCGCGAGATGCGGCCTGCGGGCCGGGCCCCGAGCCACGTCGCTGCGCAGTGCAGCACCCACTGGCCTCTGTGGCCCTTTGGCTGATGGCAGGCAGCCCCTAGAGCCTGGCTTCCTCTTCAGGCCATACCTGAACCATCACAGGTCGTCTCGCCAACGTGTGCAGAAGGGGGGTGGAATACTTCCTGACCCCTGTTGTTTCACACTCCGAAGCATGAAATGCAATCATCATTACCTTATTGCTCTCTTACCTCCCTAGGGTGCTGTGTCCTCTGCCCTGCCCGCTTGGTGCAGAAATCATGGCTCAAAAATCCTTTTGCCTGTTTAAGATCTAGCTAGAGCATTTGACTCTTTCCGCCCATGATGGGAAATCCTTCGTGCGGGCTCTGTGACCAAGTATTTTCTTTTATTCCTTCCAAATGTGTTGACAGTTATCAACTGACCCCTTTCTTTGCTCTTGTGTTATGGGATGGTATGAAAAGAGAGGGACTGATCAATTTCCAGTATACTGCCCTACAGTTAACGGTATTTTACTTTCCTGGATTATGGGAGGGAGAGAGAGAGCCTTTTTCATTACGAGTTTTACCAATTCCTCAGTTTTTCAGGGCATTCAAGTTCCTGAACTTTACAGATCGTAAAGAATAAGATGAAAAGGCATAGAATTGTTCTTCAAGTGAATCACTGAAGAAGAGGAAGAAAAATCAACGGCTGTTCATTTATGTGTCTTGCTTTGTGCCTAAATAAATTACAATCAAAATTGTCCAGCTAAGGAAATGCAGGCCTCTGCTGTCTGCACTGCATAAGATCTTCAGGCAACATTTATGGAGTTTGAAAATAATGTTTCTGGTAATAAATGGCAGAAATATTCTGTTTTCTGCATCAGCAGATATGAGGATTAAAGGATTTGACCATATTAAACAATTTTGCACAGCTTTGGCTCCCAGGGCTTGCAGGCTGCATTATCAGAGTTCATCTCACGGCATTTCCAGACCTGATTTAAGAGGAGAATATGTTCCTGCTTTGCAAGTTGTCACTCCCAAATTTAGCCCATCTTTGACAGAATTAAAAAAGCAAAGATAAAGAGATTATTTTTCTTCTTTTGAAAGTGGGTTGGCTTCCTGAGGTTCCCCCCCACCCCAGTCAACCATTTGAAATGATGGAGATAATTGAACTGTATTGTTTCTCCATCCTCCCCCGAGTTCTGCTTATGCTGGACTATCACATTGCTATGGAAACTTGAAAATGAGAGTAGCTGATCTTTCTTTGGGTGAACAGGAAGGTTTCCTCTGCTGTTTGTTATCATAGCCATGCTAGACTTAGAATATGACAACCGTGGTTTCACTGAGGCAGGTATCTCCCCCTTTCTTTTTTCTTTTATTTATTTCCAAATTTAAAACAATGGAATAAATTGTTGTTATTTTAGCTATCCAGCATGAAGACACAGCACAAGTACAAAAATAATTGTGAGATGCCTTTCGGATGTCTAGGTGTGGAGTAGGTTGTGAGAATCCTCCTGCCTTCAGGGTTTGTATCAGACCAAGGATGCTGGTCCTTGCTGTGCTCCAAAAGCAAACGCTCCTGTCTTCCTCAGCCCAGAACAGGATGGGGCAGGTATGGCTTTAACTCAGTTAACCAAGTTGGACCTCTTCCAGCTGGCTGTGCTTCTTTGGATCCATCTCTCAGGCACACCACAATAATATGTCACCACTGATTTGTATAGCATATGTATAGCGAGGAGTTACTTTTATGATCCAAAGAGCAGCTTTTTATGTGCTGTCATGTTACACGTAATGTGTGGTTTATTTGGTGACCATCATAGACTCTTGAGAGCCCTAGAGAAAGATTGTATTTGAGAATTTATTATTATTATTATTATTATTTTTGCATTGAAGAATCATTAAGTTCTAGGTGAAAAATGATGTAGATACCCATTAAGCTATACCTGAATTGCCCCACCAGCTACTTTTGGCTCATCGCCATCTTCCAGTCTCTTCTTCCAGATCAAAAATGTGGATTTCAGTCATCCAAGCCCTTTTTTGAATTCCTGGCAAACCATAGTGTCTACAGCAGCATTAAAATTCTCTCCCAGTGCTGCATGTCACAAGCCATATTTTATAAAGCTTCTTTTAGCTTTATCAAAGAAAACTCTTAGAACTTTCAAAGTCCCGAATGCAGATACCTGTGCACGTTGACTCTTGCTGTCTGCACAGGATTAATCAAGGCTGCCACACATGTAGCTGTAAAACCTTTAATATTTTTAAAAGGTTTGAAGCTACTCTATTTATCACATGCATCGGGGAGAATCAACTGTTAAACTGCTGTATCAGTAGGAAATAGTTTTGGCAGTTACAAAGTAAGACAGAGATGAGCCTCAAATGCTCAGCAGCTAGAAAAAAGCCCCTCTAGATATGGGGCTGACATGCTGTTCTTTGAATCTTTTGCAAATACTTCCCAACTGGCATTTCATTCGGTGGGATTTGCACATGGAGGCTGGTGAAAACTATTATTGAAAGAGCAGTGTGTCCTCTACTCTGCTGGTAAATACCTCATTTCAGAAGAAATCCCTTTGTTGGCTTTGTCAGGACAAGACAAATCAATTTTGGCACGCCCTTCTGATGTTGTGCCCATAACAACAGGAGTGGTCTGATATATTTGTAGCAGCCTGTGCCTAATGCAAGCATAATACAGAAGTTTGCAATTCTACTTCAGTACTCTTCTGGAGTAGCACCCTTTGCAGCCAACATCTGTTGGAAAGTCTCCATGAGAGTTCAACCTGGAGGTGAAAAAACCTTTTTCTTTGCTTTGCAGTTGAGTAATCACAACCCAACAAACAGCGATGATGGCTTCTCCAACCTCATTTGAAATTCTTGAGTCTGCAGAGCTAAATTGGAAGTGCCACAAAGACAGATGTTGCTTTTCCCTTAATTCTACACTTCAACTTTTAGCTTTGCTGGAGATTGGAACAAAGGAGAAATGTTGGGGAAGGAATGAAAGTACACCGTTGCTCCTTTTCATCTTTGAAATAGGCTTGAGAATGGAGAAAGTTTGGATAAGTTTACTTTTCTCTGCGTATGTTGCCTGTGTGCACATACATGCTTGGAAATGTAGGATGCCCAGTAAGATACAGCACAAGGAGAAATACTGGCTATGTGCAGCCGTTGATCATCTGTCCAGAGGGTGACCATGCTGAAATCCCACATGGATCCGAATGACCGGTGTCATATACGCAGATCCCTGCCATATCCCGCTCATGCCAGAACAAGAGGCATTTTTTTGTTCTGTTCACCTACGATGTTTGGGAAGGCACGGACAGAATCTAAATAAGAAAAAGCTAGTGTTGGGCCGGTGCTGGGTCGTTCCGTATCCAGTGGAATTGGAATCCGCGCTGGTGTGAGAGCACAATGTGTACACTGAGTACTGGGATGCCCCTTTGCCGAAGCTGTAGTGATTTGAAGTGTTCAGTGAGTTGTAAGGGGGCAGATCCTGAGAGGTGTTCAGCATCCCCTGAGAGCTGCTGAACAATTGAGCTCCTCCTGGCTGCTGTCAGACACGCTGTATGAGACGAGCACCTACGTGATTCTGCGTGGCTGGGACACTTATCTCTCAGTTCTCCCATATGCCTTACTTATAACTGAAGCATTGCAAAGGCTAAATTGTCAGAAAGGTGTCTGTATGATGATGGCAATTACATGATTAATTAGGCATGCAGTTGCAAAAAATTTTTCAACAGTTGGTGCTTAATAGCAAAGAAACAGTTGTGCAACTAAATAAAACCCCAGAAATGATCAGGTGGGTCTCGGGGCAGGTGAGTCCATTTAAGTGTGGAACTGCAAAGTCAGTGTAATTAGTTGCCTAATTGTGTGCCCAAACTTGTTTGATGCACTTAGTGTGTATGTATAATTAATGATGGTTTATTGAAAAGCACTCGTACTATAAGCGCTTTCCTTATCACTTCCTAAAAATCAAATTGCTGCGGGAAAGATTAGAATCTGATTTAATATATATGGATACAATTAGAATTTCTTGCTGTGTTTTTTATTAGCTTAAAACAGATGAGCCTGGAAATTGTCTGCAGATAACCTGGTATGTAGGAATGGACCTAATACTCTCAAGTTCAATCAGTTCCACTCATACTAATGGTTCAAATATTTTTCTCAATTCACACAGGAAAGAGGAGAAAATGCGGAAGTTTTTTTATTTTTTTGCAGCAAGCTTAAAAGTGTGAATGCTGCCTCTTCCTTCATGCTTCCTCTTTTCCCCCGTAGCGCCCAACCTCATCTGGTGCCGTGTGAGTGAAGGTTCAGCTGGGGAGTGTCTGTCTCCGGGCACATACATTGCTGTTGGCTTATGGCAACGTTAGTTCCATTACTAAGTCTGAATTTCTTTGGGAGCGAGCCTGTTGGGCAGAAACAACTTCGCTTCTAATGGAGCTCCTGTTTTGCTGGTGTGCAGAAGAAGGTGTGACAGCACTGTAAAGGGGCAGCTGACAGGGCTGGTGCTGCATTGAGGTTGAGTCTTCTGCACGTCTGGAAGCTTCAGGGTGTCCGTAGCTGCTGTAGCCAAAGACAGAGAGCTTGAGGAGCTCTCGGGAGTCAGGCTTGGGAAGCCTTTTCAGCCCCCCATGGCATTTACAGATATAAATTAACATTTAAGCTGCCACTAGGAGGTTGGGTTTTAGAAGAAGTTAGGGGAGAAGAAAGTATTGTGATGTGTTTTTTCCTGTAGGATCACCCTGGTCAGCATGAACACAAGCTGGTCACTGGACCTGCTTCTAATGGGAGACTTCATGGAGGGGAACCTGCTTTCACTACCCAAAATAAAGCTTCAGGCGAGGTGGACCATGGGCAGGAGGTCACAAGGCAGCCTCAACAACGAGGGCTGCCTCTTCGCCCAGCACCACAGCATGGCCAAGCTTGGACCTCTTGGTGCTGCTCCCTGCTCTGAACCTGGTGGCCGAGCACTTCCGTGCTGCACTGGCAGCTCTGCTGTATGCATTCATGTTCCTTCTCTTCAGTGTTTCCTTTCTGTGATGGACAAATCTCATTTCTTGAGCATTTCAGACAGGTTTGAGAGCCAAATGAAGGAAGACAATTTCAGCATCAATTTCTCTGGGTTTCCTAACAATCTTTGCGCGGTTGCCTCTCCCCGTCCTATTTTTTACCTAACACAGCACAGACCCGCCACTGCCCCTTTTTCATCATATTATTTCAGGCTTTGGTTTTCTTCCTTGCTGTTCTTGATGGGCTTAACACAGCTTCCCCTGATCTTCTGTTCGTCTTTGTTTTCACCGGCACGCACAGATTCTGTTATTCATTCTGGCATTCAGATCTTTCCTCGTTTCCTTTCTATCTTTTAGCAGTCTTCTCTCATCTCTTCAGATATGACTTCCAAGCTGTCTGGCAGCTTCTTCTCCGAGCTACCTTGCAGTACAAGGAAAAACAGTGTGCACTGTGCACCAGGTCCGGTGGGGAAAAGCAGAGCAGACTGATGTGCAACCGAGTGCTTCATTTAAAAAAAAAAAAAATTATTTTTTTTTTAGTTTTCAAATAGTGGTTTAAATGAAAATTGGTTTTGTTGCTTGACAATACCCGTGATCAAAGAAATGCTTTGATCATATGAAAAATGCAATTCTATTCTGTGAATATGAATTAAAATACATCATGTGTAGGCTGTTTATTGCCTAGTATTCTAATGGTATTCTAATATCTCTTATTCCTACCAGGTTTTTCTCAATGTTATTTTTAAAGCAGATTGCACAGATCTGAGTAAAACCAGAGTGCAAAATACTACAATGAGGGATCTGGAAAAGGACTCAGGTCCTAGCTTTCCATCCTACAATATTCAGGTGAATATACAAGCACCTCACTGATTTCAGAATGGCTTCATGTGGAAGCACCTGTGTGTCAAGACTTGCACTTTAATTACCACTAGAATCCAAACCAGACTGAAAAAGTAAAAATCAATTAATCATCTCCTTTTTTTTCTGTATCTTTAAGTTGGCTTCATCAAGACAAGCTGCAGTACCTGTCTCCGTCTAGCACATTAGGGTTCTTCTGCAGACCGCAGTGATGTGCAGGCAGTAGGTTGACTGGGTACATAAAAATCAGTGCAAAACATAGCACTAGTAATGCTTCACATCTTTGAAGCACTTTACAGACATTAACTAATGAATTGTCACGAAGCTATATAACATAGACCAGTGTCTTTGTCCTCATTATACAGATGGAGAAAGTAAGGCAGCAAGGATAAATCACTTGTCCTGGGCCCCAGAACAAGTGACAGCAGGGGAGGGATCTGTAATATCAGAATTTCTGGCCAAACACGTGGGAAGGTTGAGATTTTGCTTTCCGTGGTGACTCTTTCCCCTACAGAAAATTGCCAAAGGTGGGTAAATGCCACCCCTTTCTCTCAGTCTTTTCCTTCCTTTGGCGAATTTTATTGCATCTTGCTCTCAGATGTGTTTCTAAAAGATCTGTGTACAAATAAGTCAGGGGAGAGTGTAAAGGTTAAAAATTGTATCTTGGAAAATGGTATTTTTTTGAAATTCCCAGTCTGATGAGTCATTCATTGCTATGACATATTGTGTCTGCTTTTGTTAGTCATGTCATATTAGAGTCAGTGAGTGAGAATGATCCTGCCTATTCCAGGCTGGCTGATTTCATGAAAAAACTTAAATTGAGAGTGACACTAAAGCACAAAAGAGTAATCGGAGGGAATGCAGTTAGTTTGCTTCAGATCTTATTTCTTCTGTACATTGCACTGACATGAATGTTTTTCTTCATAACCTGCAGTTCACAACCAGCTGAGTTCTCCAAGACTATGCACTTTACAAAAGTGACACTATTTTATTGAATTAAGTAAACAATTTGTCACTGCTGAAACTCGGTGTTAGTAATTTATTACAAATTACATCATTATTTTACAATACAGGACAAGTGAGTCAGATGAAATGCATCTCGCTAATTTTGAATTTCGGGATAATCAATGGAGCCTTTGTTAGATTAAAATATGATATATTATGTAAAGCCATTTAGCTGTGCCTGGGCTGGGATTTAAGTACTTCTATAACAAGCTAACTCTTAATTTCAAAACCAAGCACATGTTTCCATTAGTACCTTGAGAGAGTGTGTCATCACTTTCCAATGACTGAATCCACGGTGAACGTTCTTTGTTCTGCCCTATTCATCATAGGGTCGTACTTTGCGCTGTGGTATTCGAGCGCTGCTGCTAGAACAAGGCGTTGTGTTGGTTGTGCACGGCCCTTTTCTTTCTCATCCTCTCCCTAGGAGGTGTTTGAGTGCAGGGTTTGGGGTTTAGATACGTGCTACTATAGAGCATATTTATGGCACTGACCTGATCTCTGAAAGTCTTGGCGCTTTGCTGACGTCCGTCCAGCGCAGGTTTCCCATCAAAACGTTGGGTTTGTGCCTTGGAGGAGTTGAGCTGAGGGTTGGCTGCTGACTGCTGTGAAGCTGAGGGAGGCATCGGATGGGATTCAGAGGGTGCTGGTGTGTGGGTAGAGGGCTTGCTGCTTGCATTGCCGCGGTGCTGGCGTGGGAACTGAAGGGACGTATGAGTGGGGTGTTTAGAGCAGTGGTGAGCTTGTGCAGGGCGAGAGTACTGCGCCTGCCTTCAATGAACCGCTGTGTATTTCTTTCCAGTGTAGTGAAATCTTCATTTATAAAGTTTGGAAATCGGAAAACTGTGAGATGGTGATGAGATATGAAGTAAGTTGTCTAACCGTGGGAAAATGTAGGAGTTTGGGAAATGTTGCCAGGTGGTCGGAATGCTGAAGCCCTTGTTATTTTCATCAGCTGAAAAGGAGAACAAAATTTAGGGAAAACAGATGTCAGTTGAATGAAAGGTTTCCTTTCAAATGATTTTCATAATAATTTGCATGTATGTCTAAATGATGAGTAATTTGAAACCAGAAATAATGATTTTTAATAGTAGGAAATGCTTATTATTTTTTCAAAACTGATTAACAAAATCATTAAAAAGGATTTTTTCTTTCAAAAGCTATGTTTTAATAACCCTCTTACTTTCCAACTACATTCAAAATTTCCCAAGATTCCTTTTTTTTCCACAGACTCTTTGGGTTTTTGACGTTTTCTGGGTCAATGTAGCCTTACTTGCTGGTAGGAGGGAAAGACATGACGGCCAGCAGTTGTAGGGAATTTGTGCACTCCAACCTGAGCTGGAAAGTGTAGGGAAGAGAACCACACTTCTAAATCAGAGTGAAAATGTTCAATAATAAGGTCAGTTAACAGTATTAACATTTGCGGCACCTCTTTCTGCAGAGCTTACAGCACCCCTGGGCTGGGTCTGTACGCCAGATTAGCAAACAGTCCGAGCTGGATTTAACGAGATGGCTCATGGGTTGGGTGGCGTCCTGATGGCACTGCCTGGCACGGCCTCTGCTTGTCACCACACCACAGACGTGAGAGACATCCTCCTGCCACAGCACATCCCAGACCCGCTCGCTTTTAGGTTTCTTGCTCTTGTAGTTCAACTAGCAGCATGAGCTCCAGCGCAGGAAAAACAATCTGTGAACTGTTTTATTTGAGATATTGCCTAAAGTTGCTTTTGAAAATGGTTGTTAGTCACCTCTGTCACTTTGATGCTTTTCAAAATTGTATTTCCTCTTCAATTTCTCACTTTGTCAGACAGCAGTAATTAAGGTTTAGCATGCAGAATTTGAGCCAGAAAGGACTCTCTGTGCAAAAGATGTATGTGGGCACTGGGGATTAAATTTAGCAGCCTCCTAGTTGTAAATATTTTATCACTTGATCTGTGAGATTATGACCATGATACAACAATGGGAGTTGGAGATGTGGCTGTGGGTGGAAATACGGCTGTCTGCTGCTGAGGGTGTGCGTTCACTGATGGGCAGAGGTAGCTGTATTGTCTCTCTGGCTGCAGAGAAAGTGTTAATTTATATTCACCAAAGCCCTAACCCTGGGAAATGAAAGTGAAGTTTTAACTGCTCAGTGGCCAAGGCAAAGAGGTTCTCTCCGGAAACACTCAGCACTGGTCTCGGCTTTTCCCTACGTCTCTCTTTTCTAAGCCTTAGGTCTTCAAGTAAGAAAAGCTGGCTTGGTTTGTGAAGGGAAGGAAGGATCACTGGGCCTGCAATAGCTTTGGCTGTACTGTACTGAGCTGTACTGAAGCCTGAGGATCGGCAGCCAGCCCTATAACCCCTGCCCGGTGGGTGGGCTGTTCTGTGTGTGTTGTCAGGAGCAGATCCAAGTGAATAGTGCTGGAGAGGTAACTCTCTAAAAGCGATTTTTCTGAACATTTTAAAGCTCTGAGAATGAGACAAGGAGCAGATAAAAAACTGTCATCCAGACCTGAGCTCACACAAGCCAGTGATGCTGCAGGTTGGTTTGGTCAAGGATCTGGTCTGTCTCACTCCACAGAAAAGGAATTTCTGCTTACCAAGGCCTGTCCTGTACTTAGGGTGCAAATTCTCTGCTGGGTAACTCCAATATTATTTGGAGAGCTGGATAAAAGCAAAGGACTAGTTATTTGGATTTCAGTGTGCTTGTGGTTGGAGCTTTGGTTTGGATAAATCTCTAATTAAAGATAAAGGATGAAAGTACTCCTTCAGTAAGGAATTACGTTGTTAATTCTGTGGCTCGTTCAGTTGCATGCTAGAAATGATAGATTAAGCTACCAGATAGTTTAGACTTTTGGCATATGGGTTGTTTGCTTTTTGCAGCTGAGCAGAGCGACAGCTCTGGGCTTGCCACTGTGCTGAGTGTTACAGATTGCATTTACAATTCCTCCATCATTCCGTATTTGCATGGACATTTTGGTGCCTCTGGACCTTTGCACAATTATCTCCCAGGATTATCAATGGAGTCCCAAAACATTAATGCATCCAATCAAGGTAATTGAAAGAGAGAGGCCCTATTAAATAGAAAAGTTGGCTAGGCCTGTAGCTTATCTAATAAGATTAGTCTATAGCATCTCTACATCTGATGCAAAAGAAAAACCTCCTGTGTGCAGTACAAAGCAACTATACCAAAAATAGCTGCTACAGCTGAGATCTCACTGTGTTTGGTTAACCTGTGGCTTTACAGCAAATAGCAAGGAACGTCTTGAATAGTCTAATTTTCCTCTCATTTAAAGCGTAAGTTCTGTGTGCAGTACAAAGTCATGCAGTACCATCCATAGGGCATGTTTCCAGCAGTTTTCAGGGTCTTCGCTTTGCGTTTATACCATTTGTTTCTATTCAACATGAATCGATGGTTGCAGTAGCTGCATTAATGATACATAACATCTCTCTGAGTGAGTCAGTGGAAGCCAGTGAATTTATTCACCATGCATTTGCTAGTTGAAGTGTAGGTAATACAAGCACAGCTCTGCTTCTGATTCAGAGCAGTATGGCTGTGAAGCAAGTCCTCTCATTGTCCCCACTGATCGTGTGCCGATTCAGTTGACACCAACCGCCCCAGGCGTGCACCAAGCATCCCAGCCTCTAATGGAGAGAAGAGGTCTGAAGCAGTGATAGGTTTTGAACCACATGCGTGGTGGGCACGCCTGGCTGAGGAGAGCAGATTAAATCTAGTCCCCAGTGAATGTTTTAAAAAAAACAACACACACACACACACACACAATATGTAGTACCTACATAGTATAGAATGTCTACATGTAGCGTAAACATAGGAATGTCAGTGCCAGGGTGAATCTAATGATTTGCTTCTGCTGTGATTGCTCGCTAATGGGGATGTAGCCAGAAGACTGTGATGAGGAGACCATTTGCAGTGGGTGGCTGTGGACAGCTAAACCGTTGTTACCCGCAGTTCCCAAGCACATTTACCACTGCGTGTTGGACCGAACTGCTGAACAGTGGTCTCATCAGCTGCTGTGCCTGTGTTCCTCGTTTCTTCTCTTGAAGGCAATCATCCTCTGTCAAAATTTGTCTTCTCTAGGATTTTAAAGGCTGTGAGGTAGTATGTGTATTGACAAGTGAAGTTAGCAGACTTGGAAAAAGCAGCAGCTGGGAGTCGTACCCTGCCCTAACAGGGGTGAGTGTATAGCACACAGCTGATGGGGTGTCAGTGGGTGGAAAATCCAGGTCTGAAGCTTGCCGTGAAGTCCAGCTATTTGCACTCCTCGGGGTTTTGAAGCCATATCAAATGGTAATGCTCACTGCCTCAGAAGGAAGAGGTGTCTCAACCTCTCCAATGAAGACATTTTCGTGTATTTACTGCATCTTTCCAAAACATGTCACAAACTAATTTTCAGTCTCCAGTGGTTGCACTAGCTTGTCCATATGTGTCGAAGTGGTAATGCCTTCCAATAATGGCTGGAAGATAAACCGGTTGCTGCAGCTCTTGTAGCAGGTCTTTGAGCTCAGCTGTGTGACCAGTACGTGTCTGCATGCTCGTGTACGTTATTAACTATGCTTTTCCTCGGCCGTGGTCAGTGGGTAGGCTCTTCTGCCAACATATAGCAGAGAAGACAGGTGTTACTGATGTAAGCTTGTCCTTATATTCTACCAGGGAGACTTTGAGCAGATCCTAACTAAAACCTACCAGGTTACAAAAAATACTGTAAGATGCGTGAGAAGACATGAAAACATTTTCACCCCATTATATGCTGTCTTATATAGCTAATGCCAGAAGGGTATTTTAAAATTGTTTTATTTTTTACCACTTGTGCTGTTCCCTGTTTAAGGCTGATTACATAATTCACAGATTTCACATCCCATTTCTCATTTATTATTGCCCTGCCGCAGTG
Organism: Alectura lathami; assembly: GCA_013399715.1. NCBI lineage: Eukaryota > Metazoa > Chordata > Aves > Galliformes > Megapodiidae > Alectura > Alectura lathami. Next base: position 75,152 of record VXAV01005647.1, on the reverse strand, counting down.
ACATAGCTATCCAACAATGCAGAAGATTGTATAGAGAGAGGTTTTTTTATTTTTAGCACTTTCTTCTGACCATTTCCTTACCTGTTAAAACTCATACTTAAAATATAAAATATAAATTTTGGACCCAAATTAGTTGGAATTATNCAGAGGTCAATAATTTTAAAAAAAAAAAAAAAAAAAAAAGAAAAGAAAAAATGCCCCAAACCTTTATTAAAGTTACCCTGATGTTGCTGTGTCAGCATCAGTGTGATTAACCTGCCATACAAATGTGGGTGCTGTAAAATGAACTTGCTTCAAGGCAGCTTTGATTTGCATGCTCAACACTTTCCAAGTGTTGCATTCATAAATCAGGACTTTTTGTGTGTGTCTGTTCTGAGTAACTGTTTTTCCTTCGTTCTCCCTTCTGTCCTACAGCCCGCTGTGGTTATCATGGCCATGGGTGAGCTGCACAGCATGTAGATTTACATTGAGAGATGCTGATTTTATTTCCTTGATACAAGGGAAGACTGACCTATTCCCCAAGCTTTCTAAAATGAATGCACACATCATTAATTGCTTGAGGGGAAAAAAAGGGGGGAAAAAACAGAAAAAGTGACCTGCCAGTGCTTCAGCAGGAAGTGCAGTATTCCGGAAGGTGTGTTTCTATCCATCGCAGCACGCTACAATCATCACACCTCAGTTCATAGAAGCACAGCCACTAGCAGACTGCCTCTAAATTCCCTTTTCTTCAGAATTTGGCATTTCTGCTGGAGAAGCTGTGCTGCTGGCACTTCAGACGACTGGAGCCCAGCCTTTCACCCTGATTGCACTGTTTTCGTGTTTTCCGGGAGTGCCTCATGTGGGTGCTGCGTTTCTTAGCAAACAGCCCTGGTTGTTCGTGGTGGGGGGTATGGCTGGCTCTGCCCAAACACCATAGATGCCAAGTTCATTTAAATTGCATACGGTTAATTGACTCGTTGTGGAATGGTATTCCATTCTTCTCTATCACAAGTGCAATGTCCTTCTTTGATGATAAATAGATTTTTCAGTTCCTGCAAACTTTTTCTGTGTCCTGCACCGGCAGACTGCCAACCTTCAGGGTGGCTTTAAGCCTGAGAACTTTGAACGAGGATCTTCAGTCTGGCTCCTTCACTACCTGAGGCTGTATGGTGAGCTTTGGGAACTGGTTGGCGTTGCCTCCTGAGCCACAAGTCTAAGTTGCTCCAGGCTCTTCTGAATGGGAGGAGACAGGAGATGTGTCAGGCAATACACAACTCGTGAAGTAGTGGATGATATTTTAATACATGGAACTTATTTTTAGCTGTAAGCATGGATTATGTATAATGCATATTTAAACCATTTCTCTTTGAATTCCCTCTGCAGCTGACAAGGTAAATAATTAAAAAGAGAAGCTGGCTATGGCCAACTAGACCTGGCTGATGCCACGTGGTCGGCCTGAGAAGAGAAAATCGCATTAAGGGAAGATGGGTGTTAGATCTAATGTCAGTTGTTGGAGCAGGGGGAGGCTATGTGCAATATTTACCGGAGTAAATCGGGAAAAGGTTAAGGAAGGAGAGCAGGGCAAGAGGTGAGATAGGTTTGGAGGCCCTTGCGTGCCTCACATACGTCCCAGAGGAGAATCCCAGCAGGTCCATCCAGATGAGTGCGATGCACAGTGCTGAGGTGCAGGTGCTGCATGGGACCAGGCTTGGAAAGTGGGAGGAAAACGCCAGCCACTGTCACGACACTAGGGGGATTTGAATAAGAATAATAGTTTCATTTCAAAGGACTTCCAATAATATTAAGTACTTATTCTCTCATTCACATCATTGTTTCGGAGAAGGCAAGAGAAGTGAGATTCGATAAGATGGCCTAGTCAGGCTTGAAACAGAATAAACGTGATTTTCTTTTTTCTTTTTTTTTTTTTTTTTTTTTTTTTTGGTATTTTCACAGAAGTCTTTCTTTGATTTTGTTGCTTTTGCTACCTTAATTTTTCACAACAAACATTGCACCAAACAGGATTTGCAGCTCTGCATATCAATACCAAAAGCATGACATGGGAACAGTAAGATAGTGCCCGTACTTGTTGGACGACAGATATGGATTTCTATATTTTTGTTTGTTTGTTTGTTTTGTTTTTTCTAATATTATTCTCCTGTCTCCAGGCAAGAAAGCAGTTCCACCATTGCCTCAGAAACATGTGGTACAACCCCGTGCCTTGCTGGTAGGGGATTTAAAACAGCCACTATAATTTACATGGTAATTATGTCATATTTTTTACTTCCCATACAAGTTCCTCCGTATTTGAGATTGTTCTGTCTTTTAGCAAATTGCATGCTTACCCTGGGCTCTGTAGGGAGCTCTCTGCAGTCTTGAATAAGGAATATAGCAGAAAAAAATGGCTCATCTGATTATTTCAAGGGGCTTACAGATTAGGGGAAAAAGTCTGGAGGATGGGACAAGGAGGAGAATTCCATGTGGTGCTTTGGGAGCAGAGCAAGTATTTAACCCGGTCGTCATGGGCTTGCCCTCCTTTTAGCACATCTTGTGGTGGGGTTTTGGCAGTGCTGCAGAGGATGAGCAGGAAAGCATCGGAGGGGATTTTGGGATGCACGCAGTGCCCGTGCAGAGAAGCTGCCCTGTGCAAAGCCAGGTATCCTCTCTGTGCTCAACAGGATGCAGGCAGCTTTCACATCAGAAGTCCATCTTGTGCTCTGTTCTAAAGAGGACTGCATTAGAGACTTGGCCCGAATGCCATTTGTTCCTAGTTCAGATGTGAGAACGTGCAGCAGGTACGACGACTGCTCCCATGCTTAAGCTGCAGCAAATGCAGGTTTTGCTAAGAGCTGCAGTGTTTGTTGTGGCCGCGGAGGAGATCGGTTGCTCTGGCCTCTGCACAGCTCCACTCCTTATTCAGCTTCTCCTGTTTGAAATACAAATGATAGAAATTAGTGTATTAGCGGGAGACTGCGGAATGTAATTGAATGTTGACTGAAATGTTTCTGATGGATGGACCTGGCGAGATGGCATGTCTTATTTATGGAGGGGAGAACACAGGTAGCTGATAGATTTGACAAGAGCGTAGTAGCAAACAAAATAACACTAAGCCAGAATGAGAATGTATTTCCTAATGGCCTCCCTTGCAGCTGTATACACTGATTTAATCTCTCCAAAGCACTCCGTTGTTTATGAGGCCTGTGGGTGCAATTTTATGCCTGACTGAAGAGGTTGCTAATAGCTGCCATATTTGTGTTTAAGGACCTGCAAAGGATTAAACTAAGTATTTTAAAGCAATGAGCCATAATAAACTAATAATATATTGAAAATAATAAACAGTTTTTTATTCAATAATTGGCTGCAAAACTGGTGAACTTTAAATGACAAAACTACTAATTATAAATGCAATTGCTAATCATATATTCATTAGGGAATGCAAATTAAAACTATGGCGTGAAGTCTCTATATGTGCCAGAGGCAACAAGTCACAGAGCAGGACTGTAGGATCTGTAAAAATAAGTAAATAAATAAATAATTCCATAAAGTAAAACAAAATATGCATATGGGAAGAAGTCATGGTGATGACTCAGGATTGCTTTGTCAGGGGGTAAAGCTCTCCTTCAAGGAGAGAAGCGTCTGGTTACAGTGCCAAAGCGTGATGCTCTGCGTTGGGGCATTTTGTCAAAATGAAACGATCTCCAACCCACAGTAAGTGCTGGAGCTCTGGGGAGATGATGATGAAGAAGAGATGATGAGAAGGAGGAGGGTCTTGAAATCCTCACTATGGAGTATTTTGTGCTTTCCTTACCAAAAAGCATCAGATTGAAGCGTACAAGGGTTTAGACCAAGAGGACACCCTGCTGGACTGTCAGCAGGACTCACGCAGGTGAAGGAGTTAGGGAGCAGCGTGGCTGATGGGATGGAAGATGGGCAGGCACACCTGGATCTGAGTCTCTGCCAGTAAAACTTGTCTCCTGCTTCCCCTGGCAGCTGAATACTTGGCTTCATAATGAATATGTAAAATACATATATATACTAATTTGGTCTTCGCCTTCAGGTTTCCTTTAATGACTTGTGTCCCTCGAGGAGCTTGCGATGCCATGTCTATACAGAGATGCCAGTCCAGTGGCCTAAGGGACAAGTGTTACCTCTTCAGGAAACCACAGGTCCAGGAACAACCTTGAAGGTGGCTGGGTCTGCAGGGACCCCCCAGTTCAGGCTGGAGGAAGGCAGATCTGCCTACAGATCTGTAGCAGCAATGAAAGGCTTTTGCTGTCACGAGCCATGGGTACTGAGCCCCCCTGGAAAACGGATTAGGTACTGAGACACTGGCACATAAATTCTAGGTCCTTACCTTAAATATCCGTGTTAGAAATTCCTCAGGGGAACAAAAACATTATTCAGGCAAGACATGGTTGGAAATAATCATTTTTATTCTGCATCGTATAGATGCTATCTTGATGTTATTTTCTTATTTTCCTGGCGTCAGGAGGCTGCGTTAACTGTGCCTTCCTAGCTAAAAAGGCAGTCACCAGCTGAACAGCTCCTGCCCAGGTTTGCTGGGATCCCCAACCATTTGCAGCCTCACTGCTGAGGTCGAGCAGCCTTCAAGTAACACAGCCAGAAGTCAGGCGTGGTGCAGACGCTTCTGGGTGAACTTTGGGCACAGATTCCTGTGGGAGATTATATGAGATAATAGAGGAAATCTGTCTTGAAGATGTTTCCAGGGCGGTCCCCGTGTATCCATATTGCATGAGCAACGGCAGGAACGGGTGGGCGGGAGGCTGCAGGGCCACCCCCGTCCTCCTCAGGGAGAGGAAGGCGGCCAGATGGAGCTGCTGGGGACAGCCACCGAGATGTGGAGCTGCAGGAAGTTAATTTTTCAGTGACCACAGGAGAAACGCAAGATCTTTTCATGTTTCAGTGTTACACTTCAGCGTTCAGAGAACCAGAAGACAAACATGCGATTTGTTTGGCTACAAAACCCATTAATATAGCTCGACTGCACGGAATTACTTGGGAAGAATTTTTAGACCAAAGAAAAAGTGAATAAAAAGAAACCATAACTTTAGGAACATTGTAACGCATTAAAAGGCAGCTTGGGGAGAGTGGAGGGGCTGAAGTCATTGAATACATTATTACCGCTGAAATTATTCAGCCCTATTTTAATCATAGAAAATGTCACCAGGATTTGTCTCAAGTTGTCTTGCATCCTTTATGTGCAGCGGTCTTTGGAGACCTCTCACATCAAGGTAAGCTGTTGACTGAGACGGTTAGCATTTTAAACCTGCCCCGAAAAGCACTGGGGGAAGGGTCCGTCCCGAAGTGAAGTTCGGAAGGCATCAACAGGGTTTTTTGTGGCAGCCTGCTTGGCTCGGCTGCTCAAATGTCATGTAGCTTTGGGGGAGCAGTCCTCTGGGTGCGGGGAAGTGCTGTGGGCTGGGCTTTGCTGGAGCCAGGTTTGGGGCTGAGGAATGATTTCCTGCAGGGAGAAAGGAGTTATTCATTTTCCCCATCACGCATAACCATGCAGTAAACGCAAGGGGGGAGAATGTTCCTGAGCTCCCTGCAGTCACAAGGTTGGGTCTGGCAGGATGGATCTGGATGGATGCTCTGTGGATGTGCTTCTCCTCCAGGCTCTGCACAGGAATGAGATCAAGGACCAGTGCTCCTCCAGGAAGCAACCATTGCTCAGTCAGTGCAGCTGCCTAGAAGGTGAGATTCTGCTGGGATCCCACCAGGTGAAAGGTGTTTGTGGGAGGACAGGTGTGGCCTTAAAAAGTCGCACTGACTTACAAAAGAACAAAGCCCTGGTTCCCTGCCCACCAAGAGAAACACAGTTCTCAGGGATGCTTGTTAGTTGGAGGGTTAATGGTGAATGGCTTGGATGAGGGCACAGGTGCCATCAATCATGCATCATTTGCAGGCAGAGCAAGGAGCCATGTGCACGTAATAACCCCAAACCTTCCCAGCCCATTGTGGGGCTAGGAGTCAGTTTGTGGGGAGTGGGCAGTGCCCTGGTAATAGGGGCTCACCTCTGCCACAAGTGCTCAGCCACACCTGGGCAGCTCAGCTGGGGACAAGGGTGTCATTTGTGGAGGAGGGGCTTTCCCAGGTCCCCCTGGCAGTGCTGGTGGTTTGCTTTGGCATGTGTGAGGCAGAAGTACAGAGCTGCTGCTGTGAAATATCTGGAATGATAGTGGATGTTTTTTATTCTCTCTGACTAAATTAAGCAGCTTGGATGTGGAGAGTGGGAGCGACTCTGCGATGGAAAAAGGTACAAGTTTCTCTTAAATTATGTACCTTTGTAGAGTACAGTTATAGGAATGCAAATGTTCTGGAAAACAAGGTCAGGTGTGTAATTTTTGTGATCTGGGGTAGCTGTGGGAGTATTTGCATATGTGTCTGCATGAATCAGCTCTGCAACAAAGATATTAACATAAGGAGCAGTTCAGCTCCTTTCTGGATGTTTGGAGTTAGCCCTGGAATAGCAAATAACCTTCTTGTGCTGTAGTTGGGCTGGGGCTGGTGGTGGTTTAGGGGTGACTTTGCAGCGTGACACGCACAGGTATGCGTGCATGCAGCTGGGCTGGCAGTGAGAGCTGGGAGTTGAAGATCAAACTCCTGCAAGTGAGGATTAAAGTTGCTTTGTGTTTTTGTAGTCTGTACAACTGAGGTTTACTGAAGTTCTGGATTATTTTGTGTTGTATGCGTTAGGTCTCACATTATGCATTTTCTAAGCATAATGTAATTGTAGCAGCCTTGGGGAGCAGCATGGGAAGCTTGCTCTCTGTACTCTGGTTGTTGTGCTGTTCCTTTCTGCTTTGTCCCACCACCCCATGGTGGCTTGTGTCCCCTGGGAAGGGATTATGGATGCCACCACACCGTTCCTGCCATCCTCAGCTGTGTGGTTTAATTTTTGCCACGGTTTTTTTAACGATCACTTAACAAGTGCACAGACAAAGGTGGTAGGAGTGTCACAGAAAAGACGAGTTTAATAACCACTTGTAGAGAAAACAAAAGCAAATCCAGTGGCAGGCCTGGCAATTCCCACCTCTGTTGTTGCTGGCAGACAGAACAAGAATGAAAACAAGCTGGTTTGTGTGCATTGACACTAGTATACAACCAGTGGAGATGTCCTGAAGGAAATGCCGCCAATTAGCATGAAAGCTGTTACCGATTTAAGACAAATTTGGCCACGTGAAGCACAGGGTTTAAAGGTGAAGCTGTGAGTCCTTCTCCCCAAACACGTGGGGTTTGTGAGACAGCTCCAATGCACTTTGTGGCAGGCTCTTTGGGTTTGCTGAAGCCGTTCTGTTCAGGGCTGTTTTGCTTCAGTTCCCGTGGTTGCTGGGAGTGAGGGAGCACAGCGCTATGGGGAAGGCAAACATGCAGATACAGGTGAGAAACATTGGGACTGAGTGGCGAAGTTCATTGCTTCAGGAGAGCAGAGCAGCGTGGCTCGGGCAGCTTTCCCTGCGCACCCTGAGATGCCTGACAGCCAGGGATGGGGTTGGGGTCTTTCACTTTGCATAAGCTGCTCAGTACCCCCTGCCTAATCTGCAGCTGGACAGGAAAAAATGAAAGGGGGGGAAACTGCCACACTATCGGTAAAAACTGCCATGACAATTTATGCTGCATTGAAGTCCTTTCCCTGAAGCAATGCTTTAATAAGATTCCTAGTCAGAAGTCAAACTCTGCCTAGTAATTCATTCTAAACTCTCATAATGCATTTATTAGCGTGGAAACTGCAGAAGTGAAGTGGCCAAATTTGAGGTCTGTATTCAAAATTAGCGAAATTCAATGTCATTTCGAGTTAGAAAAGGAAAGGAAATGAGTGCTGTAACATGCACAGGAATATCTTTTGCATTAGCAGAGGGCTAAATGAGCATTGTTTGAAATAACGTTTTATTAGGTTTCCTTAAAGTGGATGCTCAGTCTGATAGATTTTTTTTTATCTCGGTTAAAGTTATTGAAATGAGAAATGTTCCATTATAAAGGAATTTCTTGAAAGACAGGGATACACTTTATCATATTATAGCTCTTGCACCATATTAAATGCTCCTTATGTGTTTTATTGCAACCCAGACATCTTGCTTAGCATTTCTTTCTCAACAATACAAAAGCTCACGATTCACAACCTTTTGCATAATAGATATATTAATGAGTTTCTGCATATTTTATTGCTTTGTATTATTCTAAAAGCCATTAATCTATTTTTCTTGATTATTAGTTATGGCAAAGACATCATAATTTTTCTCTGAATTTCTTTGCTGCCAACTGATTTCAGAACTTTCCAAATTAATTTCTTTAGCTACCTGTTGGGCTCATTAAACCTGGTTCTTCTCTTCTTCCTTTTTCCTGTTGTATCCAGCTGAAGTCCCAGCATATTTTTATCTGAATACAGGGGGATAAATTCTGCTCTGGGGTATTTGCATGTTCTTTTGCTCAAGTACATTAGAACTGTGCATACGACTCTCAGGCCCTAATTACATTTCTAATAATAGAAACTTCTTGCTATAAATACGTGACTCATGCAAACGATTCCTGCATGTTTAGGCTGCAGATGTGACTTCTACATACTCGTTAACCTCTGGTGCTCCACCTGAGATGTGGAAATGCTTGATGATGAGCGGAGCACCTGCCTGGAGGACTTGGAGAGCAAGGGTATTGCCACCTCTCTCCTGAGGATGATGCTAAGCTCCCAGATTGCTCTTGCTGTCAGGGACTGTTTGGAGGCTGGAGGGAACCTTGTGGAACTTCAGCCTGGAGAGATTTCAGGACTGGAGCCACATAAAGCTTCATGCTTTATATTTTCTCCAGACTGAGCAAATCCCACTTCAGCCTTCCTTGTGGCACCAAGTGGTGCCCAGATCTTGTGGGGGTCCACGTCACTGTGGAGACCAACCACACTTCCAGTGCAAGAGCAGGCCCTAATGGTGTGGCTTTAATTAACCAACTGGGCAGATGCGGTCTGGCAGAGCAGGCTCTCCTGGTACCCCGGCAGTTATTGATTTATGTTCCCGCAGTGACAAGCAGCATTTTGATTTTTATGGCCAGCAACAAGTTGTTGCCATGGTGACTTCATTGTTGGGTAACATTCCCATAGCCCTCGTCCAGAAGAAAAACCCAGCAGGTTCAGAAACTCTTTAAAAACGATTACAGTAATAAATTTTTTAAGAGAAGTTTTACTTCTTGTCTGCCTTCCTGGGGGGGAATAATTTATGTTCCAGGAAGGTAACCCATGAATCTATAGTATCTTCTGCAAGCATCTGTCTCTACTGAGGAAAGTTTGACACTGCCTACAAAAAGAACTGGAAAGCTTTGGTCTTGCTCTCTCTGACCCTCTGCATTCTCTTCATACGGTGCCCAGACAGGGCACGTGTAATCTCTTCTATTTGCTGAGTGCAGCTCGGTTGCTTCTCTGTATTTCTGGGAGACTGTCCTTGTTATGTGGGAAATCTCCGCAAAGCCAGAGGAGAGGTGGGTAGGCTTATTCCTAAGGCCCCAGTAATTTTCTTAACTCCTGGCAGGTACTTCTGTCTTTGCTGTTGAATTTCCAGGTCATGCTCTCTTACAGCAGTCACCAAGAGTGGGCTGCTTTTTCCCAACTATACCCAAACAGTGCTGTATCCCAGCTGCATTTGTGGAGTGGCCTCAGGTGAATACTCACAGCTTTCACAGCTCCAGCTGCCTCCTGCCCTCCTGGGGTACCCCATAAAGGCTGTTGAGCTCCTTGCTTGCCTTTCTGAGATGGGACAAGCAAGTGTCATAACTACTTCTTCACCAGTGTGTCAAAAACAGCAAGGACAAGCCCATGCTGCTGCGCCTAGCTTTGGCTGTCTGGAATTATTTACCATTAGTAGAGCATCAGCAGGTACTTGAACCATCTTTTCTTCCTCTTTTTTTACCTTTCCTTCATCTCACAAGATGTAAATATATTTAAAAGGAGATGGACTGAAAATCAGGTTTGGTTTATCTGTGGGTGACCCAGCAAACCACATCTTTTTAATTTCATGCATCAATGAGATGATACGTCATGCTTTGTACAGTGTGACAGCTTGCTGCATTGCGTAACTCAACATGCTGATGCAACCAGGCATGCAGAATTAACCTGATGGTCAGACCTAGGGAGCTCAAGACAACAAGCAGCTTCTTCTGCAGTTTGCATTGTCCAACAAACCCAGTTCCCTGTCTTCCTTCTCGCTCCATTCTCATCAGATTTATGGGAGTATTTTGAAAGCTATCATTGGGTAACAGTTATAAAACGTGAAGAACTCTGGACTGGACTGGGGTTGAACTGACACTGTTTCACTGACAGGGGCTGCTCAAAACGATGCGCTTCTCTTTGGCTTGTGTGTTGCTTGCTGGGCTTCATGCAGGGACTGTGCCTGTCTTTAAGAGTGCAGGAGGTGGCTGCAGTTCCCACATCTCCCTGTATCCAGATCACCAGCTCTTAGGACTATTCTGGTGCTGCAGAAAGGCTGCTTGTTCAACAGACCTCTTAGAATCTGCCTTTCCCCATGTCCATGCTGTGCAGCTGTGTAAGCACCAGCTGCCACCCGGCCTTTGTGGCCAGCTTCTTTCCAGAGTTGCATGCAAAGGGCAGTGCAGGAGCTCTTCTGCTCCTCTGCAGCCCTGCAAGGCGCGCAGGTCACCTCACCTCCTTCCCTCCTAGGCAAGGGGATGGGGAACATGGCTCAGCAGGTGCCAGACTGCTTTGTGGGACCCTCTGCAGCCACTCTGAAAGCTGCTAGCGAGGTGTGCATGGTCTCGCTGTGCCCCACGTATGGCACAGTCGGGAGCTGCAGGGAGAACAAAAGGCTGGTGCTGAGCTTGAATATCGTTAGTCAAAGGCTGTGGCTTGCCACAGGTGAGCTTGCACATCCAGCGCTTTGCCTGGGGCAAAATTTTTGTTTAATATCTGACATCTGTCAGCAGCTCCTTGCATGTTCATGGGGGAAGTCAAATAGGAATTCTGCACAAGTTTCTCACATGGTTATGGTAAGGGGAAGCCCTCTGAAACTGCCCTTCATGGCCATGCTTGAAAATATGTAAAATGAGGAGGGTTTTCTGTGCACTTACCTGTCTGCTTGTGCTCATCACTGTAGTGTCTGAGAGCAGCTTTCCTGAGCTGCTCTTGGCCATGGTGATGAGTCACACCTGAACAGTGCAAACCCAACAAAATGGTGCTGTGATCTCTGTAAGGATGGGGCTCAGTGGGAGCGCTGCGATGCCTGGGATGGATTTGGTCATGGTGACCAGCGGTGTGGCTTACCTGTGAACTGCTGTAACCAGAACACGGTGTTAGATGCTTCTGGGTGGTGAGCGGTGCACAAATGCTGCTGTTCTGGTTTGGAAGCAGTCCTTGGAAGAGGAGCTGCAGTGTGTTTGTGTAGCACTTGGTGCACTGTTCAGCTGCTTCAGCTGTCCCTCTGATTTCCCTGTTTATTTAAAAAAAAAAAAAAAAAAAAAAAGAGAAAATGAACTGCCTGAAATCCATTTCTCACCTTCATCCCCATAGCAGCAAATGCACTGCTCTCAAATAATGAGAACTGGTGCCTGTTGGAGAGGTAGGAGAGGGCCATGACAGTTTGGAGTCCTCAGATATTGTTCTTGCTTGAGTTGCTCTGCGTTTTCTCAAAGTGTACAGTGCCCTCTGGCACAACATACATATACACTGCATTGCTAAGTGCCGAAACTTCACATCTTAATTCTATGTGAGTGGTTTTCTCTCGAGGCTGTGATGCCTCTGTGGAGAGGGAGCCTGATAGGAGCACTGAGAAGGTTACACATTATGCAGAAAAAATGTTGATCGCGTTTTTAAAAAAAGGTCTTCGCTAATGTGTCTTTATTTTTGGTTTTGTCGTGTACAATCATATTTGAAGTACACGCACTTTGAGGTTCAGTGAGGAAAAGCCTGTTTATTTGAAGCTGGAGATACTTGAATAAAGGATAACTCGGATATAGGGCTCTGGGATAAATTACTCCACTTGTATTTTCCTTTTTTTTTTTTTTTTTTAATCTGGAATGCACATAAGCCATACAGAAATATTATCATCACTTTGCACTTTCCTTAGGATGTATCTTAATATTCTATAATCCTCTTTGCTACAGAATGGGAACTGAACTAAGATGGAATTATATTTCAATATTTTAATGTAATTCCTTGTGAAACAAAAGGGGACTATGTTCAGTAGCTGGCTAGATGTATGGCAAATGGGAACTAGACAGGCTGTGTAACATCATGACCAGTTTCTATGGCAACAAAAATGTCAGCTATCCTTTTGACTGATTCTATTAATCTGTGGTAGAGGCACTGATACTGACACATTAGGAATTTATTTAAACAAGAAGGTGAAAAGATAACCTCGGCGTAGCTTATAAACAAGGGGGAAGTTAAGCCACTAACATAATGCTATCTGACATGTATATAACGGTGTAACAGGAAGCAAGACATTTCCAAGCCAGCCATTCTGAGTTTTATCAGAGAAGTGATTAAGCTGTTTACCAGGAGGAGTTGCCCACTATTGTTCTGTCTTCTGACAAAATTCCACATTTGCCTCTGGGGTGCAAAGCGGTATTTGCTGTACCCAGGAATGCTACCCTGCGCTAGTGCAAGCGCTGTTGAAGCAGTGGCCACGTGGCACTAAACCCACCAAGTGGCACGAAATCGGTACCCCGAGGGAGCAGTAAACCGGTTGCTCGGTTTTGGGGGTTCCCCCTACCCCATATTCTGGCTTCCCTCCTGGTTTCGTTCACATAGCAGGAGCAATTGAAGGGTGTAGTGTAGGTGCTCGTTGGTTTAAAATCCATGGCCTGGGCACTGCGAAATGGTAAAAGCAGTTGCAAGGAAACAAACTCGGTTCTCTGTTCACTCAATGTGGGTCAAATATTTTCCTAGGGATACTTGGAAATGATTGTGCTGTGCTATTTCCCCTCAGTCCTTTATCCTTTATTCTCCTGTTATTGAAATAGCTAAATGTTTTCCCACTTTTCAATGTACCATGACAATACAAATTGTATGGTGATGTTGGAGCACAAAATAAATATGGATGCAGATACTTGTCATTACGATAAAACAACATCTTTTCATCTTTATCTTGGAATTACAGGCTCCTCAGGAAGATGACAGTGTCTTGTTATGGAAAATGAATTTTCGGTAGTAGAAAGATATCTCTTAACTTATTCTTGAATTCTTCCTGTTTGCCAGAGGCATATAGAAAAATTAGCTTCTTTCCCAATTCTTTTGCTAGTTTTATTAAAATTCATAGTACAAAAAGTGCCATATAAAAATGCTGGTGTGTGACTGGAAAAGAAGAGCGGGGAAAATGCATAGCTGAAGTTATTATAAGATTATTAGCTGTCTGCTGTCTGCATTTTTTTAATAATAATAAAAAATAAAGTAAGCCCTCAACATCTTCATTGATTTCTTTCAATGCTTGTAATGTACTGAAAATAATTGAAAACAGTAAGGGTTTTTTTTTTCTATATTGTTTTTTTTCTGGTAGAAAAAATAAACTTACAAATTCCTAAATAAAAACATTGCTCCACGCAATATAACTCCTGGAAATAGAGTTCATGCAAAGCTTTTTAAATTCAGAAAAGCTTTCTGATAGCAACAAGAACTCTCACCCTTATTCCATGCGTCTGCTCAGCAGAATCCCATCCTTTCTCTTCCTACCCCCTGTAGATCTGCCTCCTGTATCCCTGTGACCCCTGGCTTTGTTGAGCAGGTGTTGCATTAGATTGTTCTCCTCAGCGGTTTGAGAAGTGCAAAATTGCACAAATGCATTGCCTTAGGAGCTGTTACTGTGCGTTAAGTGTTGCACGCCTGAAGTTGTGCTTTTCTCTCCTGCTGGAGCTGTCTCTTCCTGCGCTTCATGGAAGAATCACTCCTGTAGGCTGGGCAGTGTCCAACCCCCAAGAAGCTTGATAATCTAGAACCACAGGGAAGAATGTTACTTTTGGCCTATTAAAATAGCAAAGAACAAAATTTTAAACCCCTTAAATACAGGAAACATATTCTTTATCATGTGTTAATTGTTATAGCACAAACAGACTTTCTTCAAAATGAAATATCCTGGGAGGGGAGAAGGTGAGGGAGAAGAAACTTGTTCTAATTGCTGTTATTCTTGAGCACGACTGACATTCAGTATGCCACAAACATAACTCATAATTCAGATTGGAAGTCATGCCAGAGACAATTGCAAGAGGAATGCAGTCTTTCCTTCTGAAGCCGTTGACTTGGAAAACTTGCACACACAAGAAGGCTGACCTTTTGAGAAGTCACAGGCATTAACTTTTGATTAAGTACTGTATTTAATTTCACTGAGCATCTAACCTGAGGGCAGGCTCTAGCTTAGCATACTTTGAAGTCAAATGCCTAGCTGGTCCTATCATGATCAAAACACATTTTTGAGCCCTAGGTATTAGCAAGGGAAATACCTCTGGTGCGAGATATGTCTTGAATTGTTTTAAGTCTTTATGAGTTTGAAGGCAGTATTTGGGATATCTCAGTCTTTTAAAAATAAGAGTCCTTTGTTATTCTTTGTCGTCTTTTGTTCAATAAGCTCAATTCTTATCTGAAAGAGAGGAGTGAATTTGCTGTGGTTGCCATCCCTGTGTACTGTGGTTGGACTGGATCTGTGTCGGTGCACTGGGATTTCCTTGGCTGCCTTCTTCCCTCCACAGACACACACCGATTTTACATGTTTTTATATATGTATGTATGTGTGTGTGTATTTATGACAGCACATTTAAAGTATCTAGCATTCTGTTTGAAATCCAGGCACTCCTCATCAATAACATAGCAGTGGCCTGCCAGATATCTGTCTGGTGAGCCAGATGTTGCTAGAGGAGCTCTTCAGTAAAGCCTGCCAAAGGACTCGAAATAGTATTGCTGGCTCTTGGCAGACTTTGAGTGCCAGAAGCAGGGCCTCAGGTACATCACAGCAAAAGGACCAACATTTTCGGAGTCGCATCAAAGCAGGGTAGGCCAGAGGTGGAAGGTAGTTCAAACTGGTTGGACTAGCAGGAGGTGGCCTGGTGTTCATTAGCAAGCTTCGTATGTAATTAAGTGCCTTATTTAGCACTTGAAACAATTACGGACAGCATAGGTGGCCCAGGGTGTACTTTCACCTCTACAGGATAAGTCAGAACCACTTCATTGAGAGCTGAAGGGCAGCTGCTTGCTAGTAACCAGAGCTGGTTCTTCACCTACTCAGCAAACAGGTGACTGAGTGGTAGAACAGTAACATCTCATAGAAAGATGGGACAGGGCAAACTTCACATTCTCCCTTCCTCCTTTCTTGCTCTCAGTCTTTTCTTTTCTCCCCCAAACCTACCCAGCCTTAAAAAACAGTTGGGTTGTGCCAGGCTGGAGACCTGCCGGAGTCCTGAGCTTCCATTGACAATGTTGGCAAGGCCTTGGTGCGCAAGGGGGTGAACCACGGCACAGTGCTGGCTTGCGGCAGCCTACTGCTTTGGATGGAGGAAATCCATTTTCTTATCTTTGTTTTATCTTTGTGCAGTATTTAGGAAAGGAAATACCAACGTGAGAGGGAATTGCCTTTAAGTAGGCTGCCCATGTGCCGAATTCCCATCAAGAGTGTCTGTGATTAAATCATGCTGAATTATAGCCTCAGCGAGTGCAAACTGTTGGGGCCGCCATGCAGACGTGCTGATTCACTCCTCCCTACGTGCAGCATTAACGTTCATCCTTGGTACCAGACTAAAACCATCCAAGATGACATAAGACTCTGATGCTTAACATTTTTAGGCAATTGCTGTTTTTGTCAAAACTGTCTGTAGCTTTTCTTCAGTACGAGGTGGTGAGTAATGAGCTATTGGAATAATGTCTGCCTGAGACATCCAGAGCCATATGGCAGTGTGGGAGGCGAGGATAAAACAGGGATCAGTCACAAGTGTTTACTTTGAAGCATGGATAAAAAGGCAAGTTTTGTGCTGCAGCTTGGTTACATGATCAGGTATTGGAAACAGACTAGTTCTTAATTATTTTTGTGGTTAGTGAACTTTAAAATCACAAGCACTTAAATCTCTTTTGTATTAGTCTGCCTGATTGCTCTCTTTAAACCTGTACCAGGGGAAAACAGGACAAACTGATGATTTCTTTCGGTGAAACCAGTATCGACTGATCCATGTATACATTATTTGTACATGTATGTCATTTTCAGCACTAATGTAACCTGAATTTGCTTAAATTAGTGAAAATGTTCCTTAGGAAGGTTTGTAAAAATGAACATCTGCATTGGACAACGGCTTCAGAGGTTTTTTGGGGTTGCTTTGAGAGCAGCTCAGGACCCCCTGGCAAATTTAATTTTTTCCCAAAGAGCTAAAAGAACTTCCACTTCCTGAGGCAAGACACAGCTGCAGGAAGCACAGTCTTTTGGAAAAGTAGGTGGGTTATTTTGGTAACAGAAGTGTTTTTTGGAAGCGACAACGCCTAAAATAAAATCTCCCTCTGGAGATGGATCCCCATTTGGGCTCGAAGGGGTCATTCTGATTTTTTTTTTTTTTTAAACAAGTCTTGGGGTTGCCATGCTCTGTGGCTGCAGAGTTTGCATCCACACTGTTGGCTCCTACACCCAAAGCAGGAGCCCCAAACCTTGGCGTTGGCCCCATCTTGGGCTTCCCCTGTCAGAAACTTCTTGGGGGTGATGGAAAACCATCCATCAGAGGCATTTGGAAATGATCGTTGCTTGCTAAGACGGTGTTTTGGTTCAACCAAGAAAACCTTGCGTGGCCCAAGTGCGTTTCATGTTTAAAATGCTTCTATGGGTTAATTGGATTGATGATCCTATTTGGAAGGATGAAGGTGAATCCCTCGGTGAAGAGGAAACTTACTGCATCAATATTGGTCTGGCAGATTCCTTTGGGAATGCATTATTGTCTGCTGAGCAACTCACAGGATCCTCATTGTTTTTTAAAAGGAAAACAACAACAACAACAAATAAAAAAAAACAAACCCTCCTGAATCTGTATGTTCCTCATGTGCTGTTAGCAGTAGAAAGCTAAAACAGTTTCCCTATGCCTGATTTTCTGAAAGTGGAGCATTTTCTTTGCGAAGCAGAAGCACAGGAGTGGGGGGAAGAAAGAATCTCAAACTTTGCTAATGCTGCGTGGGCTTTTGATTAGAGAGCACTCTGTATTCTAATTGAATGTTGTCTTATATTAGCATAATCTTGGGGTTATGGCTAGTCAGTGTTAATGATAAGTGACAGAGATGCATTTCAGGAACTCTGTTCCATCAGATGGGAATTATATCCTGTAAATGCAAGCCCAGATCATAATATTTCATCTTTGTGTTGATCTATCCCACCCTTAGACTACTTATACTGATTTGCTAATAGAAAACATATCATCTTGTGTGTGATCTATTAATATTCTATGATTCTAATTGTATGCACACGATACAGCCGTTACACACAGTATAATGTGTAAATATAAATTATGGAGACTGCTTGAAATTTATATAACTGAACTCTAAAATCAGCTCAAAGATGAGATTGCTTTATAAAGCAAACATATTTTATACATACTTGTGTATAACATACATATGTTTATAAACTGTACTATCATGTTTAATGTATGTGCTTTAAGCTTCTAGGACCATATGCTTGGAGAAGTAAGCCTGTAATTGTTCAGAGGATAAGTGATTATAATTCCTATGATTTTTGCACACTTACAGTAAGTAGCTATGAATCAAAATGAGCATTTGGAGGATAAAGCTGGCTTTTTCCATGTAACAAAGATGAAAATATATACATATATGTGTGTGTATATATATCCTGAGATAGTGGCTTTGTTGTACCACCACTGACTAGGTAACTTCACTAAAATCAAACAGAAAGAAAACCAGCATCCACCCATCAGCTTTACTGCTACACACAAATGTCTTCGCAGCTATTTGCACTTGAAATGCTTCATTTGCCAACTGAAATGTGGCATTTGCAAATGCAGATTAGTTATGGGAATGCTGTTGGCTGCTGCTGCTTCCTCCTTTCAGATGTGGCTCTGACTGGACATTTCCTGCCCAGACTTGCAGTCAGCAAGCATATGGCCTGGTAGATAGTTTGTGGAATAACTTGCTGGGAGTACTTCAAGTGTTCCAGAAATCTCACAGGCGAAGATGCATGGTTTCCAACACAAAATTCATCTGAAATGCCAAAGTTAAGATATTCATTTGCTCACTCATATTGCTGCATTTTGTAGTGATAGCACAGACGGAGATAGATGGTGGTTTAAATTGAGAGAAATCTCTGCCTGTATTAGCTGCTTGTTTGAAATGCAAACACTTTGTGTGTTCTGCATTACACGAAAAATTGCTATATCCTATTAACGAGTGAATTCCACAGAGCCAGTAGCTAGCAACAGAGGAATTGTCTGTCTGTCTGAGATTACAGTTTCTCACTTCACACTGTACAGCACTTCTGCTTTATCAAATGTACTCCGTGCCTGCCGTCACTGAGGGAACTGTCTGATTCTTCCTCATCCTTCCGAACTGCGTCAAGTGTTCTGGGAATCAGGTTCCATTCAACTTTATTTTTTCTTAGCTTATATGAAATCAGCGTTCTACACTCATTTACTATTTTCATATTTCCTCTAAGATCTTTTTCCATAAACACCTTGGTACATGGGGCCAGAGTTCAGTAGCTGTAGCAAAAAGACTTTCATTTCAGTTGCCTAGCAGAGTATATTTATTTACATCAGTGTATATTTATTTATATTAGCTAATCTTAGATGAGGATCTGAATTCAGGCTCTGCTTAAATACAGTCTTTAATACCCTGAGCCGTGACACAGGTCCTGCCTGCTGGAGTGACTCATCATGCTCTCCTCCACGTGGCACACTTCTGCTTAGCATCTTCGCTGGGCTCATCTCAGTGCTGCCTGCACACGTGTGAGGAGACCCTAGGGATTTTGGGGGGCTGTACCGCAGGGCAGTTGGTTAGCCCCCAGCGGGTTTGTGCCTGCTTGGGGAAGTGATCACAGGCTGCCTGGCTCCAAAGCCAGGCCAGTGTACCTGGAGGATGGAGAGGCTCAAAAAATGCCGCTATAAGGGGAGGAGGGAAAGACGCTACAACTTCCATGTGAGCTTCCATGGGTATTTTTCTGATAGCTGGCTTATTCACTTTATTTTGTGGGAACTCTTTGGCTGCTTTTCTTACCATGCCTCTGGAGTGCTCCAGCATCTTGCCTCTGGTAGCCTTTTCTGGCTGATGGACTTCCCTCATTTGATCAGCCCCCAGCTGATTCCTGTTAAATGTTTTCAGATAATTTTCACCTTGTACTGTGTATTTAACTCTAGTTTCAAGTAGTTTAGTGGCTTAAAAGTTATTTCTTAGCTGAAAGTTGAAAACCACCTCTGTCCTTTTTTTGCTGGGTAACTTGTGACAGCGTAGCTCGTGTGAGTTAACCAAAAGGCATGTGTTTCAGGACAGAAAAGCATCTTCCTCTTGCAGAAACACTGTCATCTTCCTTCCCCAGCCCATCTGTTTTTTACCAAATGTAACAGGGGAGCTGCTTGCCTGCTTCACAGCATTTTCAGTTCCAGGGTTTTGGTACTGCTGTGCTTGGTGCCCTGGGGACCCAGCTCTGGACCACTGGGGTTACCAATATTCCTAAATCAGGCACGTCCAGTTCCAAACAAAACCCTGTCGAACTCTGCATTTCTTTTTCAACAACTGCGTTGCAGGGTAAGTAGGGAGGAAAATCAGAACCTATTCAGTATTGTAATACAGCAGATTGTTATCCTAATATGTTATCCAGCAATAACGAGCTAAATAATTCAGCACACTTTTAGGTCTCTGTTCAAATTGATGAGCTAAAATAAAAACTGTTGATTAAGCTAATTGCATGCCTCCATAGATGGATATTACTGTTTTCTTTGGTTTGTCTTTTTCCAAATAGGGAAGATCTCTGATAAATACACAACTCTTCTTTATAAGGCTTCTCATAAGCTGTGTTCTTTGCAGTCCTTCAGTATGATCACTTTAAACTTGACTTGCAAAACTTATTTTTTTTCTCCCAGAAGCTTGGGTGCTTATGATGGGCTTTATTTTTAATCCTACATCACTGCTGGAGTTGAAGCATCACATGAAGATAACCTGGCTGTAGGAAGATGATAAAACACAAGCATCAGCTTCTTGTATTTTCTTGAACTATTTTGTAATTTATGATGTTCTTGTTTTTCTTTTACTCTGCTGCCCCCACTGCTAAAGATCCCAGCATTACTAGAAAATTCGGTAGTATTATTACACCCGAGATCAGTAAGGAACAGGCCAGCTCTCCCCACGTGGCGTGCTTGTGGAAGGGAAGATGGCCTCTGGCAGGGGATTTGCTCACTTCTGAGACAACACCCTCAGACGTGGTGTGATGTTTTGATAGCCCTGTGCAGAGTTGGACTCGGATCCTCCTGGGTCTCTTCCAGCTTGAGGCATTCTGTGATTCTTCTGGACTTGCAAGAAAAGCACGAGTGTGGCTTCCTACCATTCAGACAACTTGTTCTGTGTTACACAGGTGTTCCGTGCACCACGGTCCTTACTCCAAGAAGTCCTGAGTGGCTGGAATCTAGGTTTAGTTGTTGTTCTATTTTCATATGGAAATCCCTTGCATGAGGTTTCTGTCAGACACAGTCTGTGTGTGCTGGTGTCAGCTTTTCATAGCCTATCCCTTAAATTCTCCAACTAAGGCTCATATGTAGAGAAAAACAAACAACTAGGGTTTTGAATGGTGGTTTGTCCAGCGGGGTAAATCTGTGCAGGGAGACAGACAGCTGGCAGTCTTGTGGAGAAGAACAACATAAATGTTTGTTTGGGAAGTTAGTTTTTCATGATACGTGTTACATGGATGGAACAGTGCTGTTCCTATTGAAATGGAGTCGTCATCACCTCTGTAGTTACCCCTGTGTTAATGGTTGGTGGGAGTTCACCCCAATGTCAAAGACAAAGTTGTATGGGAGGTTCTGCTCTCAGAAATATTGATTGGAAAAATCTTTAATCTTGGTATCAAGCATTAAGGTAGATAAACCTCTGTGGGTTTGCCTAAATTAGATCATTTATGTAAATATTAAAAATTTTGAGAAAATCCATGTTTATTATTTTTAATAATATAAATGCTTAAAGTATGAAGCAGTGAGCTTTTGGTCTTCTTTTTCATTGTGGAGACTATCTCTGGAGATTCTTCTGACTTGCACTGTTTCAATCAAGTTCAGCTGATTTTTCTGTCTATGTCAGCACAGATACCGAAAAGCTGTTACAAAATGATCCCTTTAATCCTGCACCGTTTTTATCTGCTGATTAGAATCGGGGTAATTTCGGCCCGTGTTGAAGGAGTTAATCTTCCTGATGGAGATGTGAAAAGTAGGAGCCATTTTAAATCTCAATACCGCATGCTGCCTTAGGGATCACACTGTGCTAAAACCCAAGATAAAAAGGCCTGACAAAGATTATTGACGGTTTACCTTTTAATGAGCAGCTTGGATTGATTTTTATTTCCCTCTGGGGCTGCTTGCTTTGCCCCGTTTCCACCCATGATATCATGATTAACAAAAACAACAACAACAAAATTAAGGCTTCATATCTGAATAAGCGCAGAGAAGTAAAGAGTAGCCGTGGCACTAAAAGGAAATCTGTGCCAAATCCTGTTGAACCTCCTGGGAAAAGCCAGAGCACTTGAGTCAATGGGTTGGATCTTCCCTCTTTGGAGGAGATGCGCCTCTGCTGATAAACACCTCGATTCTTCAGTTATATTATACATTATAAATACAATTCAACAGATCAACACACACAAAAAAAAAGATGAGAAGTCAAAAGACAAAATGCCCTCAAATATATATTTTTAATAGTATTGTCGAGAAGAATGATTTCTCTTCTTTTACCAAGTGTTCCCCGCCCCCCCCAAAGCCAGCCCTGAACAAACTGCCTCTGGCTACATTCCCATAATTTAGTTCAAATCCTTAAGCTTCAAAAGAGAGCAGCTCTACAGACACAAAACTATCATCCAGAAAGCTCTTAAGCTCTGACATCATCTATTCTGTTTGAGTCCTTGTGTACAGACCTTGCCAGAAAATGGAAATCCCTTTTTTTTTTTTTCACACGGGAGAAAGGGCATGTGTTTAAAAATAATAATAATAATAAAAATCACATCCTGCATCAGGATGAAACCTTTTTTAAAAAATATATAGGAAAAAGGAAAATATTTTCCCAGGCATGGCTTTCCAGAATGAAACCCTGTTTTTTGAAGAATGGGATTGAGCAAAGCCAAAGCCTTCCAGGCAGGCAGATGGCAAGCCATCGTCACAGAACTGTTCTAAAAAGCAGAAGCCTTCCCATGGAAACCTCCATTTCCAAGAGCAGGAAGTGTTCAGGGCTAGGCTGGGCCACCTGTGGTCAGTAGGTGGGCTTTCTGAGCCAGCTGGAGTGAAGTGACCCTGTGCTTGTGCGACTGCTCGAAGGCTGCAGGGGCTGGGAAAAATGCACATCAGAGCTGGTTTATGTGAATTGAAGGAGCCTGGTGGTACGCACGTGTTCCTCACGGTTACGTTGGGTGGAAGGGTGGTTGCAAATGCTGTGGTTTAGAACAGTGCTTGTGTAGAGCTCGAAGTGCGTAGCATCGTTCCTTAATGCTCTTGGCCTGCTGCAGGAGAGATGCTGTTGGACTGAGAGGGGTAAAAAGGAAATGGGAAACGGGAAACTGCAGGTTACGTTGTTTTAAATGTCACTAAAATCCTCTTCTCAAGGTGTTTTATTTCCCCTTTAGAAGAAGAGTATGTTGAATAACTGCGGGCTATTCTCGGCAGTATAAAATTTCAGTGTAATTTTAATTCTTTAAAACACATTCTTACCTATTCAAGCTGGCAGACTTGAGGAGTAGTTATTCTGCTGCAACTTCAAATCGCCGCTTCAAAAATTGATCTGGGCTTAGGTATGTCTTTGCGTGTCCATGCTTATTAGCTTCATGTTGTGATTAACTTAATGGGCTATGGAATTTCACATGTACTCTATGCAAATGCAACTGCAAAACCAATTATTGAAAAGTGAAAAATGAACTCTAGGAGACAGTCATTAGACTATTAGAATCTCCAGTTCCTTTGGAAACTGTATTTGGGTAATACGTGGTTTTAATACTGAATTTCAAACCCAGAAAAAGCAATTGGCAATTACTTTTTTTTTTTTTTTTTTAAGGCAGTGTGAAAACATTTTGACAGCTCTGCCTGCATGGGCTACTAAGACCCATTGGGCTTTACAAGTTGGAAGATTAGTCACAGCTTCAATAAAATGCTGTAGTCCACTTAGTACCCTATTTTCAGCGTTCTTATATGTACAAGCATCAGGGAGTTTAGGTTGGGTGGCTGGTGTGTGTAATCCATCTCAGCTGGGCTGAGTCCAGTTGCAGCATCCGTCAGCAGAGCTACTCCCCTGGCTGCTGCTCTGCGGGGCTGTTGCCCAGTTGAGTGTGCTTAGTGCTAGCAGACAGCAGTGGAAATGCTCCTCTAAAGGCTGACCAGGTAATTCATGTGCCCGAGCCCACGTGGGCAGCCTGTGGCAGCATCTCTCGAGACAAGGAGTGCATTAACACTGTTGTCCTCCTGCTAGGGGGTTGTGGCCCAGATGGCACTGTTAGCTGGAAAATGATGCTGATGATTTTCACCCCTCTGTAATATCTCTGGTTTTGAAATATCTCCCTGTTCATGTGCTGAAGGTGCTGCGGGTGGCTGTTGGTTGGCTTTGTGGCACTCGCAGGCCAGTGGCCCCAGCTTTGGTTAAAAGCCTTTCCCACTGGAGCTCCTGGGGGGGCCAGCTCACACACCCAGCTGAAGTGAGCGCAAACGCGGCGATACTGTGATCCTACAGCGTATTGCTGATCCACGTTAATGCAATCACTTGTGCTTGCTGATGCTCTCTCAGAGGGCAGAGATAATGAGGTTGTCTGTAGGGAACAGAGTCCAATGGAAAGCCAAAAAACTGGCGCAGGCCCTTTTGTGGAGGGAGTAGTCAGTCCTCAGATGTGTGCAGATGTGGTCCTTGTGCCACCTTCCTTTCTAGCTGGTGCACTCTAGTCAGTGTTCACCATGCCACGAGGTGTGTTGGGCATAGTGAAGAGCAGACAGATAGGAGCAAGGTGTGGTGAGTGTAACAGAAGCTAGAAGCAACTGGACATAAAGCATCACACTGTGTAATGCAAGTCTGATCAAGCAGGCAGCTTAAATACTTTTAAAATACCCTCTGTGTAAATGAACAGGGAGAATAGGAATAATCCAAGTGTAGAGAAAGCATGTATCAAGAGTAAAACATGGTGATAAGGGAGATTATGGAGCAAAGAGAGAATAAATATGGTCTGGAAAGCAGATGTGAAGACTGAAGGGAATGTGCATAAAAGATAGATGTAAATAATAAGGCATTTATCCAATCCTTGAATGTAAAATGTCAGGGCTTCAAGAGCTTGTAAAGGTTATATACTAACTGAGGCCACAGTGAAACAGTGTTTAAACACACTGATGACAGGCAGATGTGTGCAAATATGCTTTGCTGGATGGGACTGGTGTGATTGGCAGTCAGGTGAATCCCTGGTGACTGGAAGAAGGCCGATGTTGCACTGATTTTTAAGAAGGGTAGAAAGGATGACCCAGGGAACTACCGACCTGTCAGCCTCACCTCTGTGCCGGGGAAGATCATGGAACAGATCCTCCTGGAAGCTGTGCTAAGGCACATGGAAGACAGGGAGGTGATGCGAGGCAATGAGTGTGGCTTTACCAAGTGTAAGTCCTGCCTGACCAACCCAGTGGCACTCTACGATGGTGTAACTGCATCGGTGGACAAGGGAAGAGCCACTGATGTCATCTGTCTGGACTTCAGGAAGGCCTTTGACACGGTCCCCTGTAACATCCTTCTCTCTAAACTGGAAAGATGTGGATTTGATGGGTGGACTCTTTGATGGATGAGGAACTGGATGCTAGATTGCATCCAGAGAGTCGTGGTCAATGGCTCGATGTCTGGATGGAGATCAGTGACGAGTGGTGTCCCTCAGGGTCCTGTTCTGGGACTGATATTCTTCAATATTTTCATCAATGTCATCGACAGCAGGATCAAGTGCACCCCTCAGCAAGTTTGCAGATGACACCAAGCTGTGTGGTACGGTCGATACGGCTGAGGGACGGGATGCCATCCAGAGGGACCTGGACAGGCTGGAGCAATGGGCCCAGGCTGACCTCATGAGCTTCAACAAAGTGAAATGCATGGTCTTGCACCTGGGTCATGGCAACCCACACTACCCATGCAAGCTGGAGGATGCAAGGATTGAGCAGAGCCTTGCCAAAAGGGACCTGGGGGTACTGGCGGGTGACAAGCTGGCCATGAGCCAGCAGCATGCCCTCGCAGCCCAGAAAGCCAGCCGCATCCTGGGCTGCGTCAAGTGTGGCCAGGAAGGCAAGGGAGGTGATCCTGGCCCTCTGCTCTGTGCTGGTGAGACCCCACATGGAGTGCTGCATCCAGATGTGGAGTCCTCAGGACAGGAGGGACATGGAGCTGCTGGAGTGCATCCAGAAGAGGGCCACAGAAATGATCCAGGGGATGGAACACCTCCCCTGTGAGGACAGGCTGAGAGAGCGGGGGATGTTCAGTGTGGAGAAGAGAAGGCGCCGGGGAGACCTGACAGCAGACTTCCAGTATCTATAGGGGGGCTACAAGAAAGAAGGGGACAGACTCCTTCTCTGGAGACATTCAAAACCCGCCTGGACGCGTTCCTGTGCGATCTGCTCTAGGTGTTCCTGCTTCGGCAGGGGGGTTGGACTAGATGATCTTTTGAGGTCCCTTCCAATCTCTAACATTCTGTGTGATTCTGTGAGAGTCTTTGGCAGGGCCTGTTGTGATAGGGCAAAGGGAAGCGGTTTCAAACTAAAAGAGGGAAGATTTAGATTAGATATAAGGAAAAAGTTCTTTACGATAACGGTGGTGAAGCACTGGCACAGGTTGCCCAGAGAGGTGGTGGATGCCCCGTCCCTGGACACCTTCAAGGTCAGGCTGGACAGGGCTCTGGGCAACCTGACCCAGCTGTAGGTGTCCCTGTGCCCTGCAGGGGGGTTGGACTGGATGGCCTTTAAAGGCCCCTTCCAACTCAGATGATTCTCTGATTACTTAGTGCCTTTAAAAAAAAAAAAAAAAAAAAAAAAAAGTAATAATTTGTTGCCAGGGAAATGGAAGATAAATGCTATAAGAAATAGATGTAAATTCCTGAGCTTTGAAAAGAAAGCAGGAATGAATAAAGGTGGGAAAAAAAATCATCACACCAGAAATTACAGTGCTTGAGCATTTAAATCTGTCTTAGGAAACTTAAGATTGAGTATTAACAAAAAGGACTCAAGGTGGAGGAAAACTGTAGAGCTGCGTTGTTTAGGTATAGGAAGGCTCTGATAAATTTTCAAAGACCCTTCAGGAATGCATTCATAAATGGGATTGAGAAGAGTCTACTTTATATCTGGCTTTGGGATGGGAGAGCCCAAGAAATTCTCTAAGAGCCTAAATAAGGTGCAGCATCGAAAGCTCTTTTAAATCAGGATAATTAGTATTCATTCAAAATTACATAATCACATGCAGTATCTAATTAATTCTTCTTGGGAACCAATGTCAGTAGCTAAAAAGAGCAAAAATGTATTAGGAGCTTGATAAAGCAGTCTTCTGACCGCACAGCGTTCAAAGGCTCGTCTTCCTCTGTTAGCTGAGAAGGGCAGGCGTCTTGAGGCTCCGCTTCAGAGACTAGGATTTTGCTTGGGAGGCTTGAAGTAATTTTGAGTTATCAGTACAGAAACAACAGACGGAATTGTAATGCTTCATCTGTTAATAACCTGGAAAAGTGAATTTACAGCAGGTAAGAAAAAAAATGTACAGTGATATGGAAGCAGGAAACAAAGCCTTAGAGCAGAGGAGGCAAGCAACCTATAGTACTTCTGAATACATCACATAAATTAACACAGACAGATAAGCCAGCTGCATGATTTATGGTAAAGCAAGATAAGTCTGTGGACAGACAAAGCATGAAATATAAAAAGATGCAGCAGAATAACCTTCTGGCTGTACACTGACAAGATGGAAAAGGAGCAGATGAGAGAGGTAGTTGGATGATGTTGCCTTCATCGCAAACGTTATCATCAGCACATTACAGCAAACAGGATGTTACAGCACGTGTGATGGAGCGACGTTTAAATCAGGTGAAATGATCTGACACCAAACAAAGGACCGGGGACTGCCTCTGCAGTCACACATCTGTAGCTTGACTTGGGTCTTTCTCAGCTCTAGGCCTAGGCAGCATGCGGCAGAGGGCAGCCACATTTTTCTTCTGAACTCCTGAACCGTTTGTGTGTGCTGTCCTCGGATGTACGTATGCTATATTGTTAGACATTGGTTTGAGCATGTTCATTAAAATTACCAATTTGCTGTAATGGCTTCTGGTTACATGAACACAGCTGCCATAGCCTTGCAAAGGGAGATAGTATCAAGAAGAAGTGCTATAATTACACTCCAGACTTCTAGAATGAGATTCCTGCACTCAGTAAATGTAAATTTGTCCCCCAGATAGTTTCTCTCAGCTATTTATCCTCTGAGAATCTATTAGCTGTTGCTATTTCTGTGCCGGTAGTAGGATGACTGTTTATAAAGAGCTGTGCAGATAAATCAATAACATTTGCAAATCTGATGAGCTAGGACGTGCTGCAGGTTGCTACCACTGGGCTGCTGTGTAGCATAAAAACAGCTCGCTTGACTCAGAATCTGTTCCCATGTGCAAAAGTGGTGTGACTTTCTTTGCTGCTCTTCTCTAATGGCATACTCTTTCTTGTCTTTCTGATGAATCTGCTGCAAGTGATGGCACAACTCTGAGCAGGGTGAATTCCCCTCCGGAGCCTTCTCACCTCTGTCCTTCTGCCAAATGACAGGGAGGCAGAGTCCTCGGCATGCAGTCGAGGTGGTTGTTGGGTTGCCCTCTGCTAGACAATGGTGTGGCTTGTGGCTTACTTGCCATGCACTTCAGGTCCTCAAAACCCAATCTCTTTGTAGATCAGTGATAGGAAGCAGCTGCCATCTCCTCTGTGTCTTTCCCACCTTTCTTAAGAGCTGGAAGACATAGGCTGCTTGAGTGCATCCTTCAGAGACGTTGTCCTTCTGCTTCTTTTGTGCAGATGTGCTTTCTGAGGTATCATGATGCAGCTGCACAGTGAGCAGGGTTCACATCTTTGAAGTGAAATCAGCCCTGTTCAGTTTTAAGCGCATGGACTAACTTATCAAACCTGTGCATCTTACTTCTGTAGGCAGTGATCCTCCGCCTTGTGGATGTCTGACGCTGTGGATTAGTGGGAGAAGGCTGCGGCTTCCACACAGCTCATTTAAACAGAGATGGCGCGTGGATCTGAAGTGACCCGTGTTGGACATGCTGCTTTCAAATCTAAATCCAATAGTCGTGGGATGTTTGGGTCATTGGCTGTGTTGCACTGAGGGTGAAGAGCACAGCAGCTGATTCCCAAATCCCTTATGTGTGTGATGTAGCACATCTAAAATAACCCCAGAAGAGTGTGCTCTGTTGCTCTCCTTTGTCACGTACTTGGAATTCAATGACAGCTCCTAATCTCACCACATTGTAGGTGTTCAGCGGGTTAGAGCAGCAGTGGCTGTGCGTGCTGCGCTGGTCGCATTCGCTTCTGCGGTAGCAGCAAGGGAGAAAGGTCTTTACTCGCCAGAAGATCAATGATTAATTCCAGGCTGTGGAATTTGGAGCTGATCCAGCCTAGAACATCTCCAATATTTATGGTGTTTAGCTGCAGCATTTTCCAATTTATGCATTTCTCTAGCCCAAGTAGGGTTATGAAGTGTTCAAACCAACTCTCAAATACTTACCTTGCCTTAGGAGGAATAATCAGTGCACTAACACAAAAAGGTTTTAATCTATGCACTTTGAATAGTGGCTCGATAGTCTCTGAAGACATCCCATTTAATTTGGAGTTAATTCCACCTTCATTGCTCCATGGATGCACTTGAGGTGCTCTGTGGTGTTTAATTTGGGTTCTTTTGAATGCCAGATGCAGGGAATTAGAGTAATTATAGTGTGTAACTCAGCTTGTAAAGGCTGTTTCCTTTTTAGAGAGTAGAAAGAGTATATAAATTGTTCTAAACGTTTTAGTGAGTATTGATGTCCTGGAAGATTATCCAGCTGGAAATAGAATGCAAGGTCTTTGTATTTCTCTATCCAAAGATAACATCACTGTTTCTGGCCACACTCTTAAGGAAAAAAAATCCTAAACCCTGTCTGGGGAAGAAAAAATACAATAACAAAAAGAAAAGCACACATCTATATGTCTACAGTGGTTTTGGGGAAAAATATTGTCACCTTGATGGCAACAATCATCACGTAGCACTACTCAGTGTGCATTACCTTTACTGTAGGGTCTAGGAACCTAGTTGTGGACTTACAGCCTGCTTTTCAGACAGAAACATAATGCCATTGAGAAGACTCCCGTGTGCATCTGCAAAAATACTGCTTTACTTCACTTTTGAAAACTTCCCTCTGCTTTTGTGTCTACAAAAGCTCCATAAATGTGAGTTTTGTGCCAGTCCTGGTGTGGATGTTACCCTACATGTGCATGCTCCTGTGTCTAATCTGAAGCTGTGCTCTGCCTGCAGCAAGGACTACTGTGTTCATTTTCTGTGGTACTGCAGCACCTGGCACCAATGGGCATGAAAACAAAGCCTTTGATCTTGACCTGGCTCATGAAATAAAAAAACCACAAACCCAAACAAACCACCTATGGCTGTGAGAGCTATTTCAACTCGTGAGCTGTTTTGCTGCTCAGCTGAGATGCAGAGCCTGGAGCTGCTGGCCAGGAGCAGTCCTAAGCTTTCTGCGCATAGTCAGCTCTCCCACTGGGGTGCTAAAACAAAAGGAATATTTGTACCGTTAAGCCTAAATAAAATTCCCTGTGGAAACGTGAAGCTGCCACTCACATGTGAACTGTTTCAGAGCGCCAGAATTCACTAGGCCAAGTGTGGATGCTGAGTTGCCGCCTAAGAGGCGCGGCCTGTGATGAGCACCATCTCTGGTGGGGGCTTTCTGGGCAGTGGCTGCAGTGGGAGTTGTCTGACAGCCTAATGTTTCAGTTTCGACTGGCCATGCTTACAGTAATGAGGTTGTAATGTATTTTTTTAAACCCTGATTAAC
The DNA here is from genome assembly GCA_013399715.1 of Alectura lathami. Taxonomy (NCBI): domain Eukaryota; kingdom Metazoa; phylum Chordata; class Aves; order Galliformes; family Megapodiidae; genus Alectura; species Alectura lathami. Next base: position 44,955 of record VXAV01005647.1, on the reverse strand, counting down.
ACAACAAGCGTATGGTCCAGTAGCTTAAGAAATTATTCTGGGTAGCAATCTTTAAATATTTTTTTGGCACTAAAATAACTTTCCCAAGGGAAAGTACAGAACTTCCCATAAAAGCACCACAATTGCAAGTCTTTCTCACTGCTCTTCTACCCAAAAACAAGGCGTACCTCGCCCCATCTTCCATTTGGCTGCGAGTCTGGGTGGTATCGCTGCTGCTGGCTGTGCTTGCTCAGCTTGCTGTCACCTGGAGGAGGGGATTGCACAGTGGGGGCTCTCCCTTTCCTTGTTGTGTGAAGAGCTAATGTGTTGAGGCAACCATTCTAGGTTTGATTTGCTTCCTTTTTTTAGTGGTTTTAATTTTTTTTTTTTCCTCTTTGGAAATTGGCTGCTCCTATGGTCATCATCAGTGCAAGACGAAGTGCCTGATTTTCGGAGAGTCGGTTTTATACCAATTTAACCAGACTGAATTAAGAACAAGCCATTTCTCAGACTTGGATGCTTACAGCAAGGCGTGCAGCTGCTGCACATTGGAGCTGGAGAGCACAGCGCCCATGAGTTCCTGTATGGTTCTGCGGTCATCCTTGTGTCCGGGGCTCCGGACAGTGTCTGGGGCTGTGCAGTTCACAGCCCTCCTTTTCTCCTCCTGCAGAAATGGGACGTTCCAGTTAAGGCATACGGTAATGAGTCTGTGGTCTGCGTCTGTATGTCCTGAAGGCAGGTTCCGCATATGCTGCTTCCTCATTAGCGTGCAAAGCTCTGCCAAAGGGAGCGCACACGTGCCTGGGATCCGGAGTTCTGCATAGTGACTGATTTCTCCTTCTCTTCCTTGTGCTTGAAATCGTTTCTGTAGCAGCTCTGTTGTGGACAGCGCTGTTTGATGCGCAGACCAACAGACAGGTTTGTGTCCTGATGTTACTGAAGGGGCTGTTTGCTTCAGGAGCAGAAGGGCTATGGTACCATGAGGGAACAAAGCCCAGTGATCCCAAATAATATCTTTGGCAACATTCATGGATTTATGGGGCTGTGGATATATTGTCTCAGCCCTGAATGAGCCTTTGTAAGGGAAGGCAAATCTAGCACGAGTGGTCTTCCAGCCAACCTTATTTTCCCTTGATGGAATTTCCCTGCTGGGAATTCTGCAGTATTTTCCATGTAAGAGGTATGCTTTGAAAATGAGACCTGTGACCCTGCTCTGCAGTGCAGTGGCTCCTGGAAGCTATGTTTTTTCTGAAAGCTTTTGCTCTTAAAGAAGAAAAAGGAACAAGGAAGGATGCTCTGTGGAGTCAGAACCAGAAAGATTTCCTCCTGTTTTGTGTTTACTCATAGAGGTCAGAGAGGAATTTAGGACCCAAAGCTAGGTACTGAGGTGCTACTACAGGGAGAGCAGATGTACTAAGTGTTGAGAGCGTTGTATCCAGAGACACCTCCTGAGGCAGCATACGCTTGTGTAGAGGCAAGTTCTCTGCTGTCCCTTCCTGCAATGTTCACAGCCCTGACCCCTCTCCTGGGCTCCGTATTTCTATGCATCTGTTGCAAGGTGGAGCCAGTTCCACTCTTTTCCCTTTCAAAGCATGGCTGGAAGGGGTACAGCTGTATCTTCTACCTTGTGTGCAGGGCTGTTAGCGAGAAAAGCAGATCGTTGGCTCACAAACTGGTGCTCTAAGGGCTCGGCATACTGCAAGGTGCATGGGGCTCCTCCTGGCACCATCCAGTGCTGTCCCGCACCCTAACCCTCTCCTTCCTTGGAAGACAGGTGTCAGAAGGTCACCTGCACAGCCCCTGGAGGAAGCTGCTGTCCTCGGGGCCGGAAGGATGCGTGAGTCCCCTTGGAAAGAGCAGGGAGCTGAATCCAGGCTTCGTGTGGTGGGAAGTGGTGGAGGCTCCAGGCTTTCCTACTCTGACTATGCCCTCAGCCTGCAGTGCTAACGAGGACCAAAAGCTGCAGAGCACAGACGGTTAGCTGACAGCGTTGCCAGGAGTTAGAAGGCCACAGGGACAAGTCAGGTATCAAAGTTGTTTTGATTTTTGTAACTCATTAAAACAACAAAAGGATTTTTCTTTGCTAATAATTGACTTTGTTTGGTTTACTTTCAAGCAAGGACCATGCCTTTTTTTTTTCTCTTGAGGATAATAAGGCGATAGTGAAAGCGGTTTGTGGCAGCCAAACGAAATGGGGGCAGCAGGGTGAGAAAACCCCAGTATCAGTTTTCCCATCTTTTAGCTGATGCTGCTTGTCTTGGAGCAAGAAGCTTTCCCATAAATCCCCATGTTTTTGTTTTGAATCCATTCTACAGAAAGACCGAATGATAAATATGATGTAACAATAAAAAAGTCATCTCTTCCTCTGAAGTGATTCGTTTATCATGCGATGTGCTGTTGTTACAGAAAATTACTCTAAATGCCCATCGATTTCACACAGCTGTATGTGAGGAGTTATTCTGAGGACTTAGCCTGTTTTTCCCTAGGCTTCCTAGGACAGCCCCAGAGATGGTACCCAGTGATGCAGCACACTGGGGGAGCGGGATCCCAGATTCAGCCAGCTGCTTGCTGCTAGTTCTCATCTTGGTTCATGCGTAATGGTTGAGAGATCAGTTCTTAGAGGCTGTTTTGGGGTTTTTAAGTAGAGTATTGAGCAGTTTGCTAATTGCCTTGTTCATTAGCTCCTGGGGGAAGGAGGGGACCTTTACTGGGTGATGTAAGTTGCAGCAGGCTCAGAAAAGCAGAGATATTTTATAGGTATTTGTAAAACGCCTGCCAGCGTAGGGAGGGGTGTGCGATAGCAGGACTTGAGAAAATCTCCTTTGGCCATTTTCTCGTGTGAAGCAGCTTGGGTATTTGGGGAAAAAAGGGGCTAGAGATTGGAAAGGTGATTAAAAAAACTGCCCAGTGCCCAGGCACTGAGTTCATTGTGTGCAGTGACTGCAAGAACAGGCCTGATTTAGATTATTAACATCTCTCAAAATGAAAAAAGAAGACTCTTCCATCATTCGCAGCTCCCAAAATACCACTAATTAGCGTCTGAGGGATACAAACTGCGTGGGAAGTTAGACATTCACCAGCCTGTTCAGCTGGGAGCTGTCTGAGGAACAGTTCTTCCACGCCGGACATCTGCAAGATGAGCAGGAAAAAAAAAAAAGAAAAAGACACAGTTCATTAACCACTAACAACATTACCGTAAAGCAACTGGGAGAGCTAATCACTGCCACTAAATCTTACTCTGTTTACCATCAATTAATATTTAGTCTCCTGGACTTGGAGCTCTTTTGTTCGTGTACCTCGTGTTGTGTGGAACTGCCACAAATCTGGGAGCTGCGGTTTGCATCAGAGCGCCCCGTGGGCTGTGCTGCTCTGCGTGGAAGCCTTCAGGGTGCTGCTCTATTAACGAGATAATAACACAGATTGGAGAGCTTCAGCTGATTAATTAAATGCAAACACACGATAGTACTCACAGTCCCTTTCAGAGGACTTGGAGACCTTCTCTTAAGTTGGTTCAACCTTGACCTGAGTAAGTGCTTGTATAAAAGATTAAAGTAGATCTGTGAAGAGAGAAAATGGATTTCCATTGTTTTTGAACTGGTTTTTGTATGGTGTGTAGAGATCTCTTTCACCAGGCATGCAAGTCTGAGAGCTCCTTCAGGAATATGTGGAAGACAGTGTTTTGAATTTCCAAAGGGAAAAACTTGCTGCGTGTTTCATGTAGCGCACCAGCAAGAGGCAAGCACGGCACGAACTGCGTTTCTGGTGAAGAGACCAAACCACCAGAGACCTCTAGCCATGTAATCGCAGGCTTTCTGCTTCTGCTGTCAGCACACGCAAAGCTCATCCAGCCCCGGGATGTCAGAACCGTAGCTGCTGGAACCAGGGATTGCACCCAGGCCATGGAAAACCTGCAGCTATGTGCCCTGCGGTCTGGAAAGCACACTTCTGTTCCACTCGTTCAGATGGAAATTAATTTGGGAAAATGCTTCATTAAAATTATTTGAGTCTCTTTTGAAGCCATTAAGAGCAGGCTTGCAGGAAATGTTAAGTGTTCATGTGGATTCTGAAGACAGGATTGCATTTTTTGTTTTGCTGTTTAGTTCTGGTTGTACTTCTCATTCTAAAAGGCTGAGCTGTGTGTTTAGCATTTGCTGAACAGCGTGAAAACTTGTGAAATATGTGACAACGTGTCTTGAGAAAAATAATGCAGTGGGCATCGTAAATTACCTCTTTTCAGTTCTATTTCTGAAGCTTTCAGAACAACTGAGACCTGATCTTCTCTGACTTGAACTGAACCTTATGAATTGCAGATTACTATTATTTTTTTATCAGAACAGAAAAGGTTTCCATTTTCAGGACACTTAAGTAGTTTTCTAGGAGCTATTTCTTAATCTGTAGCTCTTGTACCTCCTTAAACTGTTTAATTGGATGTTGCCAGCGAATACACAGAATTAGTGTTACCAACCATTGTACCACATTAGAAAGCTGAGTTCATCCAAGTGTCCAATTTTTTTTCTCAGTAAGTTTGTCCCTGCAGAATTCTCTTTAAAGTTACATTTGTCCTTGGCAGCGCGAGTGTAACAGAAGCAGTAGAAAGGACCAGATGTAGTGTTACGGAGCTGCTTTGTTCTCCCCTTCACGATAAAGCATAAAAATCCTACATAGTTTAACAAAACTCTAGTATCTGGTCCTAATTGCTGTAAGTAAAGCACGTGTGATCTAAATGTTAATCAGATTTCTGCATTTAATGAGGGAAAAAGCAGCTATTATTTGAGAAATGTTCAGGAGCAGGAGCGATTCCTTCGTGTTCCAATCAGGTGATTGTGCATTTGAATAGTATTTCCATTTAAATAGCTTTATCGCCCCGCTGATTCCTAAGCACTGAGTCAAAACAAAAACTAACAGCTAAATTGATATTATTACTAAGGAGGAATGAATAATAGGCAGTAAATCCATACCTGCTGGGAATCATCAATGTGCTCACGGACCGTGGAGGTGTCAGGTTTGCACCAAGTTTATGAAACTGTTGTATTTACAGAGGGCCATCGCAGGGATGTAGCTCTGTCCTACGGAGTTCAAGTTGCGTTCCCGTTAAATTCTCCCTCTGCTCATTTGACTATTGACGCTCGTGAAAATGCTTGGTCATGCAGTGGGCTCTGTCCCAGCTCCCAGCGTTGGGAAGTGCCAAGCCTTTCACACAGATGCATTGAAATTTGCAGCGGTCCTGCAGGACACACACTCATTTCCCCAAATCCCATTTGCAGTTAGAGTGTTTCCTGGGACATCAGTGCGAGTCTATTGCTCTGGCCACCCTGGAACCACCATATCTCCTAATGCTCCTGAAAGGATTAGAACTAATCTTATCCTGTGAATGCAACAGCTGTAAGCCCAGATAAATTGTATTCCTCTAGGGAGAGTGAGTTGGGACTCGTTTTAACTGCATCCTGGTGGAATTACATCATCTGTAATGTTAAATGCTATTTGGCTGACTGTGATTGGGGTTGATTCAATGGAAGAGCCACCGTAGGATGTACTGGCCTCTCTGTGTGTGTATAAACCAGGCATAAAGCAGACTGGGACGTGTTGATGCTGAAACCAAGCCACGAGCACTGATGTGTTTGCAGCGGGACTGCCCTCCAAATGATGGCCATTGGTAGAGTGTCGTGAAAAACATTTTAACTTTGGCTCTTCTTCTAGCATGCGCAACAGTCACGCTAGGCTGGGTACGGATACAATCAGACCTTACGAATGTTCAGAAGCTCCTGTTCTGTCAGGCTACGCTTCACAGATGGCAGAAGCCAGATGAGGTTATATCACGATCACCCAGTCCTGCCTCCTGCACAGCCCAGGCCAGGGGATGTCACTCAGCCGCCATCCTTCCACCAGGCTCGGTGCTTGGTGCTCCACCCAGAGCTCTTGCTTCAGAAGTGTACTCAGACTTAAGTGGGCTGATGGAGAATCCAGCCTGCCCTGCTTGGTGGAAATGAAATGGGAGGAAACCTGCTTCCGAATGGGAACCCTTGTCTGTCTCTCTTCTTGGTAGAGCTGCTTCCGTCAGCCTCTGCTGTCTCATAACCACGTTTTAAAAACAGTTCAGGCCCACACTGCATGCATCCAAGTAGATGAACACTTGTACCGTGTTTTGGGTACTGTCTTAAAAAGAAAGGTTAAAGAACATGTATTTCTTAGCCGGTTTCAGTTTTTCAGCAGAGAGGTGATTTTTTTCTTTTGTCAACTTCATTATTTTCTGGTCAGAAATCATGAAAGGAAAAGCAAGGCCTGTGCTTGCTAACAATGTAACCTCCAAGCATTGGAGGTGGGGACCACACTTTTCAGAAATTCAGTAGGAAAGGGCACAGCAATTTCTGTAGGAGAAAGGCTAAGCCCCAGTGCTGCAATCTGCCGTGTGTGATGTGGAGACAGCTGCTACCCGTGGGGCAGTCTTCTGTGAAACGCCTTGTCCTGTCCGTATGTATATATGCATGTATTCATGGAAAGGTCGAAGCACAGAGCATGTAGGTATAATGGAATCTCTATTTACGAATGTGAAGGTGATGCTTGAAGAGGGTAAGTGCTTTGGGTGGGGAAAAGGTTCTCCAAAGTGACCAAGTACGGATTCAGTGTTTTTAACCGAAAATTCTTCCTTCCTTTTCCACTCTGCATACAATTGCAATAGTTACATGGCAAATAATGGGCTGTCTTTTGACTGTTGGTTCCTAATGAAGAGGGCCCATTCCTGAGAAGTGCCTGAAGGTATCAAAGATGAGCAGGGTGCAGTCAGGAACTGATCAGAAAAGCGTGCATCCATCCATTGAATGAGAAAGACGTGCAGTGGTGGTGTGTGTTGGGCTGGTTTTGCCACTGGATATTTGAATTTCCGTTCGAGTTGGGCTTGGCAGAGAGATGCATTTAGTTTCCACATCACAACTTAACACCTGGAAATTAATTCTTATACACAGCGTCTTTCAAAATGTTTAATGGAAAGTATTTTCCTGACGTCTACAGAAGCCACACTTCCAAGCATTAAGACTGGGAATGTTTGCTAAGAATTAAATCAGCGGTAAGTCTAGATGGGGTCTGATGGCAGGTTTATAATCTGAGACAGATGCTTTGTTATTCTCCCGTTACTAATGATTGCATTAGTAAAGAAGGAAATCAATGCTGTGGCCATACAAGGAAAGTGGAATAAAATGATTGAACGATTGGCCAAAAAAAAAAAAAAAAAAAAAAGAGTTCGGAACACAAGACATGCAAGGATACTGTAAGGTGAGTGTTTTAAAGTAAGGAACAAACAAAGTGTTTGCAGAATTCCCAGGCTGGGGATTTTCTGCAGGTGTTGCTGACTTTATCTGTGGGAACACCAGAAGGTTCCCCTCCAGTGTCAGGCTCAGGGAAAAAAAAAAGGCAAAAAATCACACAGGACAAATAGTGCTGACTTGCACTTAGTTTTGTGTTGAAGTGACAATTTTTGCGTAGTTTTAATGAGAGGCAGCCCTGGGCCAGAAACTTCATTCTGGGATGCCTCTTGCATTCTGTGCTATTTCCTTTTGTGTTGGTCTTGGGCTGTTTTCATCGCTGACATCTGAGTGCCGTCCTGTAGCGCGTTCAGCAGCGGGACCAGCATCTATCATGTGGTGTTTATTGTGTCATCTCTCCCCAGGAAGAGAAGTGTGAGCAATGGAGTGTTTTATTTTAATAGTGTTTTTGTTTGCTTGGCTTTGTTATTGTGGATTTTTTTTTTTTTTCCTGAAGCAGAAGGAGGAGGTTTTTTTTTGTTTTTTAATGCATCAGTTGCTGTGTACTGACATTAAAATAGGGAAAGTCAAGAATTGTATCCTGCATTTGAACTGGATGGGTGTGAATTTTTGCCTAAGCTCTGCAGTTTATTCTACAGCCTTATGCTTGCCTTCAAGAACATCTGCCTTCTGCCTGGGTAAGCTTTAACTCATCGTGCAGAAAGAGTTCCCAGAGGATGGCCCGTGGGCACACGCAGTCTGCAAAGTCATTCTGTGTAACTCAGAAAGACTTTATAAATAAGATAAGGAGTTGCAGATGAATTTTAGAAGGCAAACACCAGGGCAGTGTTCCATCTTCAGCCCGGACTCTAGGGTGGTTGTTTAAATACCGCGGGTCAACATCGTGAGGACAAATCTGTCAAAGAATGGCAAAACCATGAACGTTCCTGGTCGTCGTTTCACATCAGTGTCCTAAAAGGATGGAGCTGGTGGAAAGCCTTTCCCACAGGTGGTGAAGTGAGAGCCCATCACCTTGAAAGACCAAGGAAAGCGGAATCTTGGATCAGGAGTAGCCAATGGATGCATTAGGCACTGGGGGCAGGAATGTTTGGATGAAAGGTATTTCTTTGCGGTGGTGTGCTCTCCGAGGTGTGGTCTGGGTCCAGCTATGCAATCTCTGTGCCTCTGTTGCCCCATCTATAAGACTTGTTTTTTTGTTGTTTTTTTTTTTTTTTTTTTGTTTGTTTGTTTGTTTTAATTTTGGCCCCACAACATTTAAAATAACTGACGGGGTATCTGGGCACAGAAAAGAGTAGAAGGGAATAAGAGAAAAGGGAAGGAAGAAGTAAGCACATCCTTTTACGTACCTCAAAAGGTGCTGGTGGGGAAGAGCCTTGGGGATACATCACTTACTTCTAAGTTTGCACTCCTCATCCAGAAAATAAATGTATCTGGGTTTTATAATGTTAGGTAGTAAAGTTCATTGCAGCTGGGTATGAAGCTGAGAGGATGAATTCATATGGGAAGGAGGAAAAACGTATTAAAGGTGAGTTACTGAGTTAAAAATGGTTGGTTAGCCTGATAAGGGAAAGACTAGTCACTCCTACTATTAACAAAATCAACGCATAAAGTAGAAAATGATACAACTTGAGCATATGAGGATACGAGAAATGAATGTTTTTATTTTTTTCTGCTTTGTAGAATGCCTTGAAGATGATGAACACAGTAATAATGCTCAGATTACTGTTGAACACCAAGTGAGCTCTCCAGTCCAACACAAAACCCCTAGCCAACCCAAATGGCTGGGTCAGTAGGAATTAGATCAGCACGGAGCTCCAGATAATATCTGATTGTGGGTTTATGGCTGGCTGGCTGCTTTCTTTCTTGTTTCCTCATTATGACTGATTGCAGTCACTGCAGAAATCAATAGTTGGGACTTGGCTGGGAACTGAGGCATTATCAGGCGGAATTCTAGGCAGCATTGCACGAGAGCTTTCCTGGAGGCTTTGCAAATCCCGGTGCCAGTACCTTCCAGCAGGAGGTGAAGGCAGGAGGTGGAGGCCTCTCAGTCTTGCCTGGTCAGTTAGGCAAAATTGTTCTTTGTGTGCTTGTAGGTCAAATTTGTGTGCTTGTAAGTCATTCCTATAACATTGATGAGCAAAATCCACTCTGTTGGAGGTGGCTTATATTAAGTGGTCACTGGCAGATAATTTAATGCAAATCCATGGATTTTTCAGGCAGTGTTCACGAAGAAGTCAGACTGGGTTACTGAGCTGGATTTCTGCAGAATCCTGTGTGATGCTTGGCACCTCGCATTAGAACTCCTGTGTACACCACTAACATGCCTACTAATTAAAAAGCTGTGCCTTATTAGTCCCTACACAGGCTGGGGTTTGGGTCTACGTTTGCTTCCAAGACCCTGCGAGGGCTGGGCCTTCTGTTCCAACCTCATTCTATTTCAACATTCAACAACTTTTGGGGTATGCGGTGTGCTCCTCAAGCCGAGGACCAGCGGAGGCTTAATTTGTTCCAGATGATTTTCCATCCTTTTTCCTATTGCTTATTATTTATTCTGCCTTAATTTATTCACAAGATTAAGTGGGTAAACAACATCACAACTCCTTATTGCTGCACAGTCCAGTAAGCATAATGATGCCAGTTTCAAATGCCGAGCGGTGCTGATTAGAGCTGTTATGTTAATATTCATTTGTTTGCTTTACCTTTACCGCTTTGCTCACATACTTCACAAATTAGGGCATTATCTTTTTTTTTTTTTTTCCTCTTACTGTTTTTATCATCAAATGAAGGTAATTTACCATTTTTCCATTTGAATTGTAAAGCTAATTGAACTTAATGGCTTTAGAAAAATCAATAATTTCCTACTGTTATTGATATAATGAAGCACATGTAAGAGATTAGCCAATAAAGACACAAACCACTTACATGAAGAATTCAACTCCACATTGAACTGTTTAAATTCTCTACATGGACAATCAAGGGGAGATCCGTGTACATGGGAGAACAATGGGAAATAGAGTGTGTTGAAGTTATGACGCAAACTGTGCAAGCCACAGCGGAGGCCACCGTGGAGTTGGAAAGCCATCCAGTTCTGCCTAGAAAATGCATTTGGGGGTTTACTCCTTGTTCCTTTGGATGTTGTATCCCCCGCAGATTGCAAGCTCTGTCCCCTCACACGTCACTAGCTGAGGTCTCTGTGGGACATCTGATGGGGTTGTGCTTGTCCCATGCAGCTCCTGGGGCTTTCCCAAGGGGGCTGTGCTTTCCGGATGCGTTCTCTGTGTGCTGTGCGGCAGTATCTCCTGTGGTGGGGTTTGGACTGGTGGAGTGGGAGCGGCATTGTTAGGTGCTGTTCAGCGTTCAGCAGTCCCTTCTGCAAAGGGCACAGAGTCCAAGAGATTCATCAGAATCCTTGCACTCATAACAGGTCGACTTCAACATCTCATCCGCAATGGCCTGTGTTCCTTTTCCTTTTTATTTTTTTTTTTTTTTAGTTTTAGGAGAGTATACAAGAAACTCCAAACAAAACACTTCTAAGCCTTTAAATCTGGATCAAAACCATTAAATCTCCAAATGACACAGAAGACATTAAGGTCCCTAATTTAGGGTTCTGTGTAGTAAAATGGAATGGTGAATGTGGGAGTAATGACATTTAAATTACTGTTTCATTAGAAAACAATTTTGCCACAGGATTTTACTAAATTTAGGATACTCAGAGATCAATAGCAATTCCCTTTATTTAAGACGCTTGTGATGTTTTACTGTGTGATTTATTTATTTATTTTGGAAAGGGGTTGTTATTTGTGAAAATGTTCTTTCTGAAGTATTAGTGGAATTAAACATATTTTTAATTACATTGTAAAGCTGTACTAGTTTGGCACTTGAAACTTCTGCTTTAATTCATGTGATGAATGGATATTGAGTATAAGAATAAAAAACTTCTGCTGGGTTTGCGGAACAGGAAAAGTAGGTTGGAGCTGTTTCAGCTCCCAGTGTTAGGAGATGAGAGAGTGTGTGCTACATAATGGACTGCTTTAGCTGAAAACAAAACAAAAAAAAACCCTGCAAGTTTTTTAAATTATTCTGCTCCAAAATTTTGGCTTATAGGTGCCTTGATGGTGCTTGCTGAGCACCACTGGTGTCCATGTTACCTCCATTTCAGTCTGCATGCCAAGACTGTCCTCCCACGGGAAGCGGGATGAGAGAATTCACATCCTAGTATATTTAGGTCTAGTCTGTACTGGAAAATAATCTCTGTGAGGAATCCAATTAAACCCCCAGGGGTGCATGGGCAGGATGGCTAGTGGAAACGCTAATTCAGGAAGCTCTGGACTTCATTGCAAACACCTCAAAGGTTCCTATAAGAGTGAATATGTTTATGGAAATTACCAGTCCTCAGAGCTGCATTCACAGAACAGTGTTTAAATGAGCTGTTGACAGTCAGCGGTAATTGCCTGAATGCTCTGTGCCTCGACCGTTTGATGTCTGATAATTGTACCTGCACACCGTGCAGCGAAGGGCATGGTGTCCTGCCACGCGGAGTGCCTGGACCCGAATTCGCTGCAGGAGCTTTGTCTCAGATGGCAGCCGAGGTGCTTCCCCCCAGTGCTCCATGTAACATTTGCAGGATGACACTTGTGGGTGTGGAAAAAATGGCAAAGAGCAGCGGGAGCAAACCACTCCCCTAGAAGGCTGTGAAAATCGTGGCTATTACCTTCCCAGCATCCTCTCAGCTAATGGCCTGAAACAGGACCAATATTTGATTTCTACTTGCTGTATTTACTTTATAAATAGATACTTCACGGGTTTCATTCTTTACTGAGATTGAATTAGTGGGTTAAATAGACAGAAATATTTCTTACCGTGGCATACTGATCTCTTAACATCTTGCACTGACCTGATAACAAGCTAGCAGCAGAGCAAACTTAATTATTTTTTTAAGCGAGAGACTGACAATAGAAGACACTGAATATTTCTGAAACTGAGATCTTCTTTTCTGCCATCAAAAAGCCTGGAAAATCTGAAAGAAGCATGAATCCAAGGCATATATCACTGCAATTGTTGAAGGGTTTTCAGAGCGGCTTATCACCTCCCAGGCCTATTTACCTGATAAACTAAAGCCTGCTGCTTCAGAAGGCCCCGCTCCTCCATCCCAGTGTGGGAGACACCCCTTTAGGTAGGATGAAGGGAGCATTAGGGCGGCAGCAAGCGGGATGTCCCTTCGGCCTTTTGTTGTAATTTGCACATAAAAAAAAAAAAAAAAAAAAAGCTTGAAAAGATGTCTGGGGTCTCTGCCTCCCCCTGTCTGCTCTTTGAACCCAGCTCCTTTGTGAGTGAAGGGGATGGAGCAGCTGAAGGGTGTGTGGTTCAGACGGATGCGCTGTGCTGCCTGTGAGCTAACAGGACCCAGGCTGATCCTTGCTACCCACCAGGGCAGGAGATTGAGATCTGATTTCAGATGGTGTTTGCCAGCCTAGGTGCAAACAGTGGGAGTCTATGAAAGCAATAAATCCCCTTTGCATCCACGCTCGCCACCCAGCGCAGCACCAGGAAGCTGTTTCTTCCAGCAAGATTTGTGACGCGCTGTGATTTCCCTGTGCATCCTTCAGAGCCCCCAGCGCCCCCCGCCATCAGGGTCCCAATCCCTGAACCTGCACATCCATCTCGATTCTGAAACGTCCTACGGAATTCAGTTACAGCAAGGTCTGTGATTCAGGCGGTTTCTGTGCAAACAGGGACTCCTCCTTACCTTCCCCCTCAGACCATCTCTGCAGAGCCCTGCTTCCCATAGCTCCCAGTCTGGGCAAGCAGAGCCTCGTGCTGCTCTGGGGCTGGGCAGAGCCTTCTGCTGCCCCGTCCCCACCAAACCCCACATTCTGGTGACCTGTGCCTGCTCACAGAGGAGCCTCTTGGTCCCTGCTCACTGCAATGCAGGGGCAGAGATGCACCCACCGGGCACCAGGGCACACAACCTCGTCCCTCCTGTGCCACCAGGCTTCAGGCACGTATTTTAACACTAATCCCTTCTGCTGAAGGAGAGTGAGTTTGTTCCAATGATTAAAATTCATGTTATCTTTCTTTAAGCTCAGAAGACTCTGTTGTCTGCACCTCCAGAGGTGCTGGTTTAGCTGCTTCTGGTTCATTTAATGTGATGTAACAGTAAGGAGCAGAGAGATTCATTTAATGTTGATGTGCAAGGTTTAGAATTAAATGTCTCTGCTGGTTGCTGGGTACTTTCTGCTACTGCCAGCCCCATGAACTCTTTAAACATATGCTAATGAGCCCAACTTGTTCCCATCCCTTCTGTATAATCCATGAAGGAAGAAAAGTCAATCTTAGTCTTACTGCCTAATGGCCTCTATGTGTTGTAGTTAGCACAAAAAGACTGTGAAGTGATGGAGATCAAGAGTTAAATGCGTGAATTAAGCAGAGTCCCTCCAACCGCACTCCATTAGGAGAGAAACCGTCTCTAGGGAGACAAAACAAGATTTCTCTTTATATATTATATATTATGAGAGTCTCATATACATTATGAGAGTCGCCCACTGATCCTCCAGGCATTTTGAAACATTACTGGCACCCAAGTGGTGTGGGCACAATATAATTTATCAATATTTCTACAGCTTCCTACCTGAGATGGCTGTGGAATACAGATGTGCTGCAGTGTAATAGGGTTGGAAGGAGTCTGCGTGTGGCAGGGACCGGTGCTTCTATCCTGCACCTGACTGCTCAGCACCAGCTGAAGTCTGAGAGGTCTATTAACAGTAGTTGCAGTGATCTGTACAGGTTTTTTTGTGTGCCTGGCGTCACTCTGGAACACCCGCACACAGTTTTCTGGCTTGGCCAGCAGCTGTTTGTGTGTGATTTGCTCAGAAAGTAGAGGGGGAAAGTTATCTGGGAAAGCTCCTGTGCTGGGTTAGTGCAGCAGAATTAACGGCAGTGCGCCGCACGTGATGGAGCCCGCATAGGTTCAGCCACGAGACAGGAAACTCCACGGTTCTTTCTGCAAAATCTTTTCATCTGGAGCAGCTGGTGGAGAAGCAGTCACTGTGAAAGGCTGCGTGCACTCCAGCGTTGTGATGCTATTCCTTGAGTTGGTGTGATTGATTGCGGTGTCCTACGCTGTCATTGTGTAAGAGACTAACGGCTCATCTCATGCCTCTGGTCCCTGCAGCTCCATTTGGAATTCAGCTGCCACAATCAGCTTCTTACCCGAGGTGTTTGAGGAGGATGTGGGCCAGTCTTTTCTGCTGCTTTCCACACAACCATTTGATCTCAACTTCTTGAGCCATTCACTGCTTATTTCTCTGCGTCTACCACACTGTGATCTTCCTCCACTCACTTCAGACATTTCTCCCATCGCCCTGCAGAGGTGCTGCTCCTGCCTCCCTGTGCCATCCCCAGTGCAGGCTGCCAGCTGCTCCTGTTCTTGGTGGGAAGCTACAACATCTCCAGCCTGTCCCAGCTCCCTTCCCCGGTTCTGTGCCTACCACACCCGCAGTAACTGTGCTTCTGCAACTGTCTCTTGATTCTTGTTGCCATAAGGAGAAGCAATACGTTTATTTTTGCATGTTTTACATATTGTCGAGTGCAAGCAAGCATCCTAACGGGGGTTTATAGACACTTCTCTAGCACAAACAGCAGTAACATTTCCAGCAGCACTGGTGACTGCTGTGTTACCTGCTGCAGGGTGCACAAGTGGCTGGCCTCAGTGTTTGTGCTATTCCAGATTTAGTGTGGGCAAAGAGGATCTGGAACAGAAGGAAAAGTGTAACGTGAGTGTGGGAATTGTGCTTCGTGGAATGAGGTTGTGCAACTGAGTTATTTGGGCCATGTCTTGTTAGCATCTGGCAGTAGATAGTGCGTGACCTTTCAGGAAGGGGGTCTGCCATCAGGTGTGCTCTTTAATAGTTTGCTGCTAGAACCAAACCTGTGCTGTCCACTTGGGAGTGAAAAACTTCGAAGAATAAAGATACAGAGAGGGTAACATTGGAAAAAAATTCTTTTTCAGAGGAACCTGGAAGTACCAGTCAGGTCTGTCACAGTGACTTGGGCAGACACGTTTGTTTCTGATGCTCTTTCAGATTCCCCAGAAGTGTTCTCAGAGTTGCCTCTGATCTTCCACAGAACGTCTTAGGATGTTTTAGCTCTTCTAGTACATTATTTAGAAGAACTCTCTAAGCTTATACTCAGAGACCCATTTCACATTCTTTGTCTTTATACACCTTAATGTGAGTGCAGTTCTGCAGAAGTTGGGTGCAGTGTTTATGATGGAGGCGATAAATTGGCTTCAGGGAGTTTATGCTGCGGTTGCCTGCAATGGATTTCAAAATAGAAAAAAAAAATCCTCCTTCAAATGCTATTTTCATCAGTAATTCCTTAATCACAGGATCTGAAGGCAACTATTAGAGAGAATGGACCAGGAAAAACTAAATTGAGTGTGCATACCTTTTCTGCCGAGTGTGACTTAGCAGCCTGAGTCCATCCAATGCCAGCAGCAGCGGTGTGAAGTTCTGGGCCACAGGAAGACACCACACTTGAGCCTCGAGTGCAGCGGGAAGCTGCCCGGTGCTTACAGTTATCTTCCTTCATCTCTGGGTACCAGCAGCCTTCCTTCAGGGAAGCCAGCTGGAGGAGCACCCCAGTGATCCTTTCAGAGCTTGCAGGATCGTGGTTTAGGTATTCCTAAACATTCCCACTGCCTTTACCCTGAAGATGCGCACTCAGGAAGGTGTGTCTGCTGTCACTTCTGGTGCTGGCTCACACCGTGACGCTGCAAATGCACTGGTTCTATAAAGACACGAGCTCTGATTTAGTTTTGCAGCATTGCCGCATTTCTGGGTTTTGCTCTGATATTATTTCTTCAAGTTATACTCTCCCCCATAAAGCAATGGTTTGATGCAAGCTTCGTAATGGAAAAGCAATTGCTTGAAGAAATACGATGCCTATCAACTGTCCGATCACAGCAGCTACCAGTTTATGGAATTAAACTGAGACTCTATCAGTGTAAATGCCCCTATGAAGAAAATTTGCTTCATAAAATTCATCTTGCATATCATGACTCATTTTGTCCTTAGCGTTCAGAAGCTCGTTCTGCCTTCCTCGTGATGTGCTGGGTAATAACAGTTAGCACTTGCATCTGCAAATCAATACACTGGCCTTAGCTCACTGTGGTTGTGAAAGTTGTGTTATTGTATGAAACAGTAACCATTACCTTTCATGCCTATAACAGATCGTTGTGTTCTGTATTTGTCAAATCCAACAACAATCACCTCCTGAAGCTCTAACAAAAGGCAGAAATTCCCATGGTGCTTCTGGCAATTACACATTAGTCTACCGGAGGCAGATTACTTGCTGATTCCTGTTTGCTGATTCCATTATGTATGCTCCAGTACATAACATTTTGTTAATCCTTTAAAACAGCATAGCTGGAAATATTCTTTCAAAATCATGCTTTTTTTTTTTTTTTTTTTAATAGAATTCCATAGAGTCTCTTGTAACCACAGGGGTTTTAAGATGAATGCTATCAGGAAACTTATCGTTCTGGTAGCTGGGCTGTGTGCTATGTGTGAACTGTTCCCTTCTGAGGATATTCATTTTCCTTCCATCAGTTCGAAGGGATATGCTGGCAGTCTAGCCGTGCAAGAGTAATCATGGCGATGAAGACAGCTTAGTGTTCTATTGTGCTCTAAAATAATTCCATTAAGATCTAGTCTCTTTTCCAGAGATGCATTTCTGTTTTCTCTTTGCTGGGTTTGCAATCACTCAGCTGTAGATTTCACCCGTCTCTGTCCCAGCAGCAACCTGCGTCATATTTTGGCCCTACTAAGGTCAGGTTTTATACTGTCAGAAGGGCTGGACCTCACCCTTGCTTGCAAAAGTTCAGTGCTGTGTAGTGCCATGCTCTGTGAAATGGGATTAGGACAGGGGGGACTGAATGTGATGGGAAGTTTGGCTGTGCCTTGTACTTCTGTGCACACCTGGCCCTGCCAGGCTCAGCCCTGCCCAAACTCTGGGATTAGCTTTGCAAGCAGAAAGGGATTCCTCAGGGAAGAGTCCCTCTGGCAACTGAAAGGAGTTCTCTATTCACAAAGCACTGGATGCTAAGGCCACTAGAGCCGCTTCTTCCAAACCTCCCACCAAAGGCACCCCACTGCACAAAATTGTGGTGAGAAGCCCGGAGTTGCTTTCCCTGGCTTTGCCTTACATTCCTTGCACACGTGTGTGGCTCATGATGGGGAGGTGATGCCATCCTGGAGGGGGTCACGGCTTGGTGCTGGGGATGTGGAGGGGCAGAGCAGGTCCTGCTCCCATCCAGCCTTTGTTGCCAGGGGTATTGTCCCTACAAGCTGCAGCAGCTCGTCCTGTCCCTGCAGAGCTCACGGTCTGATAAGCAAGACGGAGGCTGCAAGGCACAGAGCAGCATTATCCCTCGCTGGCAGATGGGGAAAAGAGACGCTGAGAGATTCAGCCCAAGGTCACCCAGGAGGTCTGTGGCAGGACCAGGGACTGAATTCAGCTCTCATGGGGCTTCGTCCAGCGCCTCCATCACAAAACCCGCCCTCTCCTCCCTGCTCTTCTATTATTTAATCAGCTGAAAAAAAAAAATGCAAAATGATTTAATTAAAGGAGAGAGCAAATTTCTAATTTCAGCCTGGATTCATCTATGGTTATGGAAATTTTCAAGAATGGGTAATAAACATCTGTAATTTCTTTTCTCAACAGATGTGTTTTCATTTACACAGCTGTGCAAAAGTGATATTTATGTATGTTGTGACATGTAATCTTAGCCTAGAAACAGATCTCGTGTTGGACTACCAAGAGGTGTCATTTTCTGGCTCATGGAATAATCCTATTTCTGGCAAAAAGTCGGTCATTCTTCTTCCCACAGACGTGGTTTCTTCCTTTAAAGTGTCTCTAAAAATTATTTTATACTTGATGAAGCAAATCCTCTAAAGGCTTCATTATTCTGATGGTAGCATCATCTGATTGAATATTTCAATCGTAATGTCCTTTGGAGAATTTTAGCAGTTTACACTTGGGATTTTGGAGGCTTGTATTCATGTGTATTCCTGAGGTTTTGAGGAACTGTTGTAGGAAATTCAGATAATTTCAGATGCACAGAGTTCATCTGGGTAGAGGTTAATGTTTACTCTAGCCATTGATCAGAATACATTAGGTGGTTTCCTTCCAATGTGAAAGAACAAACGTGGCCACCTTTGGCTCATCAAAGCAGCTAAGCATGTGCTTATCGTAAACACGCGAGCGTTGCTGAGCGGTGTTCCTCCCATGCAGTATTAGTAAACTGCAAAGGTTAATGCAATGAGTATCACTTGCCAGATCTGACTGCTGGGGACACAGTCAAGAAAATGCATGCTTACTGGTGCCCGGAAGGGGCTTGGTAGGCGTGAGTATTTCTGTGCATGGCAGCAGCCTCGTCGGGCTCCTTCAAGAGTGCTGATTTTAGAGCTTTCTCAAGGATAACGACCGCCCTCGGTACCCCGTGGTCTCCGCTCCCTGCCTTGCGTCCCCTGGAGAGCCTACAAGAGATTTTGGTACATACCCATGCAGGAGGAGATCCTCGGGCTTGTGTTGCTGTGTCTGAGTTGCTGCGTGGCTGAGGACTACTTGTTAAGGTTGTGCTGCTTATTTCAGGCTCGTGTTAGGTTTTATGAACTTTAATGAACAGTAAGTAATACATCGCTGAAGAAATTGGGTTAGCCTGTGATTAACATTCAGAGTGATGCAGATGAGTGTACCAATGATGGGAACATGTGCTCACATCATGATGAAATGCAGATGAGAGGCCCTGGAGCAAGCCCAAGGATGTGGGCCAGCGCAGTTTCATCTCTGTCAGCTTTAATCTGATCTAAAGTGAGCACACTACTGGCCTGCAAAAGGGACCCGGAAAAACCGAAATCCAACTTCTGTTTTCTAATAGAGGCTATTAAAACATTTTCTTTACAATTAAAGCTCTACAACATAAAAGAGCAAGAGCACTGTATCTGAAAACAGTATTTCTAGCAGTGAGGAAGAGAGGGGAAAATGGTTGGTAGATGCCTCTTGGTTTGGTTTAGCTTTTGTAGTGCACTGCTTTACTGAGCAGGCATTTGAGTCAACTGGAACCCAGCTGAGCCTCGCCGTGCCATGGCATCGCCCTCGTAGAGAACAGAGGCAAACGGCAACGCCCTGGTTCCAAACGAAGTGCAGAGAAACACTGGAAAGGGAAGGAATAAATCAATTGTAAGTGGTAATCCATGAAGTTGGACAGAAAATGATGAGAAATGAAGCAACTGGTCATAGGAAATTGACCTTGAAAATGGTGTTTATCTTTTGGCCACAGTGGCGGGGCCGGGTTGCTGCTCCAGGTTTGTGCCTGAGGGGCTGGGTGGAAGCGGGAATGTGAATGGGAATTTCTTTGCTTTGGGTCTCAGCTGGGTTTTGGGGAGTTGCTTTCAAGATCTTGTGCTCTGACAGGCTCACCAGCAGCACAACAGCACCTGGAGCTGTCCCTTTGTGCCAGTCTCACTGCATTGAAAGAGTGCATATGTTTGGGACCGGTGATTGCCAGGGGAATAGCTGTGACCATGTAGTGGGTGCATATGCACAGAAAAGAGATGTTACTTTTACCTGACTTTAATTTCCATACAAATAAACATATTAAAGCAAGCAAAAGGACAAATGAGTAATATAAGTCACCTCAGCTATTTTAAACTATTACACCTACATACAGCAGAAGGATGGTTATTACTGTATAATATACATCTTTATTTACAGTGAAGGTACAGAAGGGTGTGGGAGACAGAATATACTGAGCTTTAACTGAAACTCACCTAGCAGATATCAGCTGACAGGCTGGGGTTTCAGTGGTTTGTGTCTTTGTCCCGAAGCAGAGGCTCTGCAGCCCTGCAGACCAACTAAATGGGCTTAAATGGGTTTATTCCGCCCTGGTCAGCATTGGCTGTGTCTGTGAGCCAGCTGTGTGCAGCTGGCGGTGGTGGGGCTCCCCTGCTCTCAGGCACCTGGGTGCCTGTGTTGTCCCCAGCTGAGAAATGAGGGTGCAAGTCAGGGAGATGGTGAGCAAAACAACCTGGTAATAACAAATACTGTTGTGCCACTCCTACAAAAACCTGCATTTCCACTTTGCTGAAACATTACAGATTTTGGCCAGTGTCAGTTTCGATCTGCACCGTGTGAGTGGGCTATCTGGTTTGCTCAGCTGGATAATGGGATCAGCGACCCCCTCTGCCAGCCCAGGTTCTGCCTAAGTCAGACAGCAAACATGCAGGAAGGTCACTGGGACGCACGGGTGTAAGCGAGATCAGGCAGAAGCCCTGGAGCTCCCTGTGTTTTGTCTGTCGCGGATTTTGACTTACGCCTAAGCGGCAGGAGGAATCGCTAGTATTAGCCATTAAAGGTGGCACAGGAAACATAGAAATGGAGCAGTTGCTTCTGCTGTTATGGACAGCATCTTCCTTGGCTCTGTGTACATAAGGACTTACGTTCCCAGGTGGGACAATGTGGGGTCTGGAAGCACTCCAGCATGTAGCCAAAGGTGTTGCCCATGGCTGGGAGCGATTCCTGATCCACTTGGACCTGCACAGTTGCCAGGCTGGGGTCGAAGGAGCAATGTGGGAAGCGGGGCTGCAGGAGGCAAGGGTCAGGGTGGGGAGCCCGGCTCGCAGCAGCTCTCGGTGGAACACCCGTATTGATCGAGGGCTGGTGACGCTGGGGCAGGCTGTGTTGTTGTAGTGCCTGTGCTCGACGGAGAACTAACAAATAATAAATCTAGGCAGTGTTATCAGACTGTGAAAATTAAGAATTTCGAAGTAAGCCTCTTTCAGATATTTAAAATTCAGCAAGCTTTTTTTTTGTCCTGGGTCTTGAGATGTTAATGACTTTGACTAATTGTCAACACCACCAATTACTATGACTGATACCTTATCATTTCCCACAATGAGCAATGCTAATTAAAATTGATTGTGCTGCTGTTCTGGCACAGCAGCAAGTTTCCTTTTCATTTTTTGTTTAAACATGAGCTTATTGTGCCGATTTGGTGAATTAAATAAGGAAAGCTCATTATTCTGATGTTTATTTTTGAGCTGGGGTTTTAAGCCACATTGGAAGCCTGTTAGAAGTGTCAAAGAAATAGAAAAGCTTGAATAAATTGTGGTTTTGGAGTACCAAAACATACACCTAATAATAATATTTAGTACTTTTATACCACAATGCTTTCTACGCGATCACATTTCTGTACAAACTGAACTACTCCTATTATCTCTGTAAGGTGGGTAAACACTATTACTTCTGTTTCACAGATATTGAAGCTGAGACACAGGAGCTTTGATTCTGTAATAGCAGAGCACTTCAAGCTATTCAGTTAGATTACAGATAGCTGTCTTACAGTGTTGTGATTCCTGTCTTACAGGAATCAGACCAGAGACTGGTTACGTTATAATTTGCAAGACTGACTTGCTAAGATTTTGTACAGACGTGGCCTTTTATTTCGTGCTTGTTTTTTGAAAGTATGATTTCTTTTTTCTCCCAAAGATAGGATCAGATCTTCCTTGTTGCTGGCCTGCCATGTGCTGGTTCCTGTCCATAAATATTGCTTACACGTATGCAGGGTACAGCTGTGGACAAGGACTGGAATTAGGTATCCTTGCATCCTCCTCCCTCTTGGTGTTTGCTTCATCAGTTGAACCTCCTCGTGTGAGGAAGGGCTGTTCTGTACTGCAGGAAAGCTGCTTGCAGGGGGTAGGGATGGCTGGCTTGTGGCATGGGAAGTTGTTACGTGTCTCCTGTGGCATGCTGCAGTTGTATTTTGAGTTCAGCTCTGTATTTTATATGAACTTTTCCATGGGGAATGCTTATGGGGTAGGTTATTGATGGAAGATGTACTTGCTTTTTGAGCTGGTCTGCTGCTGTCCTCGTAGGTGGCTGATTGCCGTTACTAGTACAAGTCTGTGACCTTATCCCCCTGGAGATTGATTTAATTGGAGCAATGGATTCCTTCCATAATCAATACGTAATGAGTTAATATGTAATGGATAGAAACTCATCGAATTGCCTTTAGGTATTCCTTGCTTTCTCCTACTTAGTCTAGAAAATGCATCAACTACTTGATGATAGTTTAAAAAAAATCTTTTAAATAATTCTGCATGTTTATAAATATGATCTCTCTGAGGTCTTGACAATAAAGGAACCCAAGATTGCCTCCACAGCATCATGTATGATCCATTATAGAGCAGCATGTCAATCAAAAATGTTTATTGGGGAAAAAAAACCTTGTAAATATCTAGCATTTGAAAGAAAGATAGAAATATTAATATTAGAGAAATATCAGTAACAAAAGTCATATCTGAAAATAATTTCAGTGCTGAACACTATTTCTTGATTATTTTCAGCTACATTAATTTCCTTTGTGCATTGATTTCTCTTCTGATCCTGATAAGAGCTAGGAGCAACCTATAAATTCGTAGTGCTCCTTGTGCCACAACACCATGATTGACTCCAGGGCAAGTCCTCCTTGCTGCAAAAAAAAGAGGTGGTCCTGTCTTCCCCACCACTCCTGGTTTGGTTCTCCATCAGTAGTGGTCATGGGAACCCGAAAAATAATTTTAAAAAAGATGTGTTTTCAGCAGTTTTCTGTGTGGTTATGTGAAAGCTCATGTGGCACTTTGCAGTCAGGGCTGAGTTGGTCCTTGGGGTCATGGAGCAGGACAACCTCCGCCACAGCAGCATGGTTGGATGCTAAATTGAGCTGGCCCTGCAGCGAGGCCTCCTGCTGTCTCTCTAATGTGCTCTCCTGAGTGTTTCACCTGGATGAATTTGTTTATGTTGGAAAAGTGTTAGGAAACAGTGCTGGAGAAGTGCAAAGTGTTCTCACTGTACGTAAGAACCCTCCTTTCCTCCTTTTAGAGCAGTGAAATAGCTGAGAAGAGCACTGGGTGTATTCAGCTGCCACGCACCGATGGCACCTTTCTCTGAAGGTACCACAGTGCCATTAGCACGAGAAGGTGTGAAATAACATGCCAAGTATGTCTTTTTGAAGCGCATTGGACCTAATTCTCCTCTCATCTGCGCTGATGGCTCTCTGTAGACTACTCTGAAGTTGCTCATGATTTACCCTGTAGAAAACCAAGGAGGAATCATGGCTGACTGCCTTCCACAGTGCAACAAGGCATACACGGGGGCAGGAGTTTTTCCTTTCTCTTCTCTATCCAAACGTCCCCTGGAGGTTTGTTGTGAAAAGCTGGTTATAAAAATTCAGAGGGGGAGGGGCAATATGTCATTTGAGTTGTGATTTGCTGTTAATTAAACTTCAGTGTGACACATCCTGTATGTCAGGGGATTCCTGAGTCTCATCTCAGTGCCCTGGTAGAACGGAGGAGCATCTCCATTGAGATCAATGCTCATTATTATTTCCCTCATTATCATCATGATCCTCATCAGTAGTTGTTCTACAACACTGACTGTGGAACAGAAGCATAGGGAGAGATGACCCTTGCCTGTTTCCATTGAAAACCTTTCATTTTTAACAGAAAAGAGGTGGGTAGGGGAAAGCAGCAGTGAGTTGACATGATAAGATAATCAGTGTGCATTATTCTCCTCAGAGTACAAGCACTCGTACGCAGGTTGAGCACCACAGCCACAAGAGGGTGTTGGACATGATGAGACTGGTTTTGGGTGCTTGAGCAAGATGGGGGCTCAACAGTGGATGGGAATAGAGTCTGCCCAAATAACGGGCAAGCCAGCAGCGGAGGGTGATCAAATTCAGTAAGTATTCCCTAGAGAGGGCAGAGATGACATGGCAGGTGGAGTCTTCAGCCTCGACTTCTTTGTGTTTGGTACCATAAAAGTTATTGGCGGAACTGTTATTTCTCCTCAGCTGCAAGAGTGTTTCTGTGAGGAAAACGCTCATGTTACAGTCTGGAGCGTGAGGCATGACTTTAGGGTGGGAATGCACCTCAGGGTGCGGGTGGCTGGTGTCAGGCGCAGGGCTTAGTCTTGGAAGAGAACTGGTAGAAGCAAGGTGCGGCTCCTGCTCTGTGCCCCTTGTAAACCTGCCCTGTTCACTATGGGAATGCTGCTGGCATGAAATATCAAGAAAGGGCAGATGCTGCCAAAAGCATCTGAGAAACAGATTCAGAAAGATTCTCCAGATGCGGAGTGACATTTGATGGCAAATCCGGGGCAGAAGACCCAAATGACATTCCACTTATGTCGGGAGTGATAGTGAACGTAGGGCTGGAGAGAAGCTGGGCTCACATCGTGACTGCAGACATGCCCTGGTGAGTCAGCCACCTTCCAGACCTGTTGGCAGTACATCTGCGGCAGCGCTGATGTGTGTCTGAGAGACCTGAACACGGCAAGTGTTTGGTGATCTGACCGCCTGGCTTTGCTGGGTGACCTCTTGTAGAATCGCCAGCAAGGACCACAGAAAGGAGGGGTTCCTTTGACTTAGGAACATGGGCCTTTCTGCTTAAAGTACTTAAAATTAGTTCTTTTGGCCACTCCAGAACAGAAAAGACTCTTGTCAACCTGAGAACTCATTTCTGAGTAGTTTCTCTTTCTGCCGGCGGAAAATTGTCTGGGCTCAGTGTGGATGGAACTGCTAAGGCCCTCTGACAGAAATGGTGAACCTCGTTGCACGCTGTGCCATAGGAAAGCTGCAGCTGTCTCTTGGGGAAGACCACAGCTCAGAATATAACAACTATTGAAAGCTTTGGGGTTCCTGGGAAAGATCAAAACTAGTCAGGATGAGCCTTGCTTCCAGCTTGATGAAAGAGGTGTTAATCCTGCTGCTCATAAAGAATTTAGGATTATAAATGTATGAACTGCAGCCTGGAAGATTAGAAGAACACTTGAATAAATGATAGAGGCTGGATTGACAGAAAGGGCGTCATGCTGGGATCAGCTTTGCCCTCTTCTGGGCCAGCCAGTTCCCTGCCCATGAGCTCCCAGCTACAGCAAAGCACTGTGGTGATGGTGGCTGTCAGGATCTAGTGGTTCCTTTTTTGTCCCTGCCTATGGACAATGCCCAGAAGTCCCCGCTGTGCCATTCAGGTGCTATATGATGCGCTTTGTTCTTCGTGGGATGATGGCTTGGCAGAAAACTCTCCAAAATACAGCCCTGGGCAGGAGGGGAGGCCTACTTGGGAGCAGACCAGCAGGCCGGGTAGGCCGCAGGTGCCTGCCAGCCACTTCTGCTGCCCCTTCCCCGCAAGATGAGGGCAGGGGCAGGCAATGAGGTAGCTGGGGAGGGGGGGAACACTCGGCTTATGTGTCCCTATGGAAAAGAGGCAGTTTTGATGTTTTTTTCATGGTAATTCCAAAATGCCGGCTGTGCCATGTGTTTTTGTGTGGTAGCTGTTACCTCCCCTTCTGGGACTGGTGGTAAGTTGGAAGTGTTTCTTAACACAATGGTTTTTTTTTTTNAATTGTGAAATGTTTTTTAAAACAATTTGTTTTTTTTTTTTTTTTTTTTTTTTTTTTGTTAAATGCTTATGTAAGGGACTAGCTGAATTTCTGTGTATCTAAGTATAGGTAGCATTGGTTTATAAAACAGCAGACGATGCTAACTTATCACAGAGAACAAGCAGAATAGTGTATTTTCTTCTCAAAAAAAAAAAAAAAAAGGAAAAGATAACATTGCAATTAATAGAATTGATCATCACTCCAAGAAAACAAACCTAATTTTCCTCGTTCCCCTCCAGCTGCAGCACTGAGGATCTGCTCAGGTTCACCCTCCTGCAGTGTGGGAGCGAGCCCCCTGTGCTGCCCGTGGTGAGCCCCACCTCTCTGTAGGAGCCTGCTCAGGGAGACGGCGTTGGTTGCACAAAGTGTTTTGTGGGTCAGCCTTTGGAGGTTTAATGTGACTTGTGTCATGCTAAAATGTTTGCTGTGTGTGGGAAGAGGTTTGGGGCCATTACAGACCTGGAGAGGGTGGCACGCTGCTCCCTCCCAGGAGCGTTATAAGCAGGTATGTTTGCGTAGCACGTGGGCTAATGGGCCATGGCTCAGCCTTGGCAGAAATTGCCCATGACCACAGCACTACAGTGATGTTTGATGTCTTCTGGCCCTGAGCCAGAATGGTGTCCCCTTTGGGGGAGATCCCTGCTGCTCTTTGCAGCAAGCTATGCAGTTGAAGTTTTTTGTGCTTAAAATGGCTGCTGCGGAGAGGATGCGCACAGCATTTTCCTCTTGTGAAAAGCCTTTTCATGGTCAGAGGTATAAGTTAGCACTAGGGATTTTTCTAACATTTTTTGTTGAAAGGCAGCAGGATCACCAGTGTGCATCTGCATGTGCTGAGCAGCTGTTGGCATACAGAGTTCTGTGTTGGGCCGGCTGCGAGGCTTCTGTGCAGCAATTTGCCCCTCTCGAACACCACACAGCTAACGAGCACAGTCCCTCCGCTCATAGGAAGCACACAGACACTCATTGCAACAAATTGGAAACAGCCACTGCTGGCCAGACTCCTCAAAAATGTTGATTTTGTGCATGGCAAATAGCGGGGTGTTGCATATTTTTCATTATTAATTCTGGATCCATACATCTGTTAACTCTTTGTTAAATCTAATGGTAAGGTGATACCTAAGGAAAATACTGATCCCTATCTTAACCTCTCTCTCATAAAATAAGAATTTTCATTGTTTCACTGGTTTGTCTGTGCACTGCATGTACTGGAGTTCACAGGACATTTTGTATGGGCATCAGCTCCACCCTTTCCTTCTCTTCCTTCCACCATGACTGACCTCTCTTTCTTCCCCTTCCTGCGGGTGATGGGGAGTGTCTGCTCGATGGATAGAAAGAACAGAATGTCTTCCTGTGACACCAGAAAGAAAATGATCCGAGGAGTTACAGACCACTAAGCCTTTCATTTGTACCTGGTAAACTGGTTGAAATGATAAGAAAAAAGGAAACATTTGGGAGATACTGATAAGATCAGTCTTATCCAGTAGAAAGGTACTATAGGATGTGGTTGGAAGTGATAGGAAAAGCCTAGACTTGATGACCCAGCAGGTCACTTACAGGCTTTCACTCTTAATCTCTTGGAAGTCTTTGAACTTGTCAATAAGAAAGGAAGAGAGAGGAACTGGTTTATCTCACTTATTTATGATACTGAAAGGTCCTTTGCAAGGCCTCTCACAGAAAGCGGTTAAAAGGCAGGTAGGTGAAAGGGAAAAAGTATAGTCGTGAATGAAAAAGTGAAACAAAGATAGTATAACTGGGTAATTTTCAGCATGGCAGAGGGTTAAACGAGGGCTGTGTTCCCAAGTCCCGTATCAGGTCTTTGGTGTGGGATGAACAGCAGGCGGAAAAGTGGCCAGTGGGCGGCAAAACGCCAGCGAGGTCTGTAAAGTCCAGGGAAGACAGTGAGGAAGCTCAGAACAAGCTGGTGTATATGTGACACAATATCCAAAAAAAGTTCAGTGTTAATGGATTACATTTGCCCAACTTGTGGTTTCTCCTTCAATTTGCTGTAGTCAAACCAGAAACAAAACACAGTCCTCGGTATTGCAGGCCCTGTAGAAGATCCTGTTGGGACTGCTAATGGGATAAGTTATGACCTGTTTCTTTCACTGATAACCTCCCCACGAGGGTCTGCGTTTCAAGAAGAACTGTACCGGTGGCTTCAGGCTCCGATTAATGATCCTTTTGCAGAAGTACAGAAGGGTGAGACAAACACACATAATGTTATCTGAAAAACAGCAGTGGTGATCAGTGTCAGGGTAGTCCCATCACTGAGGGAACCCAAATTAAGAGGCTTCACATTCCAGTCTGAATGATTTCTCAAATAGCCCCTGGGATTTAAGACAGATTTTCTCACTCCTTTTAGGCATTACATCTTGTTTCTTTTAAATAGCCATGTCTTAGTTCTACACAGAAATTTTGAATAGGAATTAAAAAAAAAAATATTATTTGTATGTGTTGCCTGCTGGTCTGACTGTCACAGTGGAGTGTTCCCTGTGCCACGGATTTGAAAGACCTCTGCACCTCTGAATTGGTGCAGCCTCCTGGCTCCCTTCCCTTCCCTTCCCTTCCCTTCCCTTCCCTTCCCTCTGCCTTTCCTTCCCTCTGCCTTTCCCTTCCCTTCCCTCTGCCTTTCCCTTCCCTTCCCTCTGCCTTTCCCTTCCACCTTTTTCAGCCAGGTGAGAGCCACTACATGTCCCTTTCAGAGCAAGGGACTGAAGCCCTGGATGTTGGTAATTAGCCACCAGAGCCTTTTAAGGAATTGAGGTGTTGCATTGTTATGATTTGGGAAACAAAAGCTGAATAAGAACTGTAACACTTAACTATGGAATTCCACTTTATTTTTCTCTAATACAGGCTAAGCTGCCTTACAGCAATCTTTTAAATGTAATGATTGAGACTATTATAGGAAGTACTATACAAAGCAACATTTTTTTTTTTGCAGCCTAAATAATAAGTAGGGCAAGGTTTTAAATGAGGCTAGAGTAATGAATGCTGTACAATAATTTTGATGATAAATTTCCCCGGAGGATAAAGTGGAAGAACAGAAGCAGGCTGTATTTAATCATGCAAAGTTAAAGGAATGCAGACCAACAAATATTTAGAGATGTACAGATTTTGTAACCTTTTCTGAGATACTCTTGACCTTTTTTACATGAGCATATCAGAAACTTGAGTCTTTCAGTATATTGTGATTTGGAGGAGGAATTGATCACATAGGGTCAAGTGTTTGATGCGGTGCACAGAAATTCCTGCTGCTTTGCACACTGGAGGACTCAGACAATAGGACAGATGTTTTTCACAGCTATTTCAGTCATCAGTGAGACCTGAAAAGCTTGCTCTGGGCAGATGCACGCCTGACTGCTCTGCAGGGACACCCATGCTTGTGCCAGGGTTGGGCAGTCATTCTGTAGAGCATAGATTGGGTTATTTTGTTTTGTAAATCTTAAAATCAGGGTGGTTTCTGTGTACTTTAGCTCAGCCTATAACAGTGTTCACTCTGCAGAAGCAAAGGCCTGAAGATTTCTGCCTGGCTGATCGATACTTACAGCATATATTGATTTCCAATTTAGGTGTTAACTTTTTAGCTCTTAGAAGTGCTCTTGGTATCAATTTTCACCTTGCCTGATGTTCATTGTATGCCAAACATTATGGTGGTGGGTGAGCTAGGATCTCCTTTGCAGAGGCGATTTGTTCTCGTGACTTCAAGACTGAAACATGCAAAGATTTACTTGTGGAAGGGCTACTGTACATGAAATATCTGCTTTTAAGGCAATGGCCTGAGGAGTGCATTTATTCTGGCCTGGCACCCGCTTCCTCTAGTGTTTCTTAGTCCGCATAGTCTGTCCGTGAAATGATGTAATAAACTAATTAATAGTGCTGTTTATTACATTTGTGTTGCTTTCTCATTGTAATTCATAGAAAATGAGCCGGAGGTCCACAGCTCAGGTTGCTGGATGGCTGGGCTTGAAGCAGTAAGACACACATGACAAGCAGTGCATTCCTATGTGATTATGCCTCCAGTAGTGTTAGGAGGCACAAGGTCAAAAGGCTCAGTGACTTTAACTACCTGAGAAGTGCCATGTAATCCCCTGCAAATGGGCTGTCTGCAATGTCTTATTGCTGTATCGGAGAGGGAATTGTTTCTTTTTAAAGGCAGACACATGAATTACTTCTGTAATTGGCGCAGGTATGACATCACTGCCTGCCAGTCAGAAATCCTCTTTGTGTTGGATTTCAAAACCTTAATTTCAAGCTCAGGTCATCTGGAAAAAAAGAAAAAAAAAAAAAAAAAAGCAGATTTTGTTAAAATGGTGTTTTATCCTCTGTGTGCTCTGAATCTCATCTGCTTGCCTCAGTGTGGGAGCACCATTTGTGTGTGTGCTGTGGGTTGGTCTGCAGCACACCAGGCACTGAGCAGCGACTGCAATGTCTTCTCAGACTTCTCTGACTTCTTGTGCCTGGGCTGGACCCACAGCCTGATGGTTGCTGGGGGAAGGACATGGCAGGCCTGAAGCAGGATCTGGAAGGCATCCCTCCAGAGACTGTGAATATTGAACTTTGCAGTGCTGTTAGCAGCCACTTTGCTATTTAAGCCCCTTGGATCCTTGTCTCACAGTTCCCTTTCTGGATGGTTCATACATGGCCACAGAAAACAAACAAACAAAAAAGAACACTGTTGAACACTATTAAAACTCAGGAACTTGAGCAATTGTTGCTCAAGGAAGCAAGGGGAGGGAAGGCAGCAAGGTAAGCACTTCAGGATCCAGGCGGCATGGCTGTGATTTCAAAATCAATGTGTAGCCATCAAATTCTTCCAGCCTAGCACCATCTTTTCCATTTTTATTGACAAACATAACCCCGAAATAATAAAATC
Organism: Alectura lathami; assembly: GCA_013399715.1. Classification (NCBI taxonomy): domain Eukaryota; kingdom Metazoa; phylum Chordata; class Aves; order Galliformes; family Megapodiidae; genus Alectura; species Alectura lathami. Next base: position 14,370 of record VXAV01005647.1, on the reverse strand, counting down.
ATCCTGATTTACAGTTATTGTTGATAAAATAAATACACATGGCTTGCAGCTTTGCCAGCCTGAGCAGATGAGGAGCAGACCACGAGGAGGATGCTGTGCATCGCTGAGGTATGGAAGGGACCACGGGCAGCTGCTGCCATTTTGCTGCTGCAGCTGGATGGTGCTGGAGTGCTCGGCCCCTTCAGCTTCAATACAGATCTCGGGGAGGATCAGGGTTTGCAGCAGTGTCTTTGTCTGGGGCGATGAAGAGTCGCTGTTCAGCTGTGGAGGGTTCTGGGGGCAAAGCAAGAGGAATCATCATCCTGTCAGAGGGCAAAAATGTAACAGATAGTTTTAAGGGCTTAAGATAAATCCATCTTCATAACCCAACTGCGGTGCTTTTTTCCTTAGGTGTGTTATAGAGGTAATGATACCTCTACAGCGAACTCAATTAACCTTCTGCAGCGTTCTATGTGACGGGGAATCCTAAATCTTCTTTTTTATGGGTGTATGTGCAAGATTTGAAGCTACTTTGAACTTAGCATTAATAAATGCCATTTCCTAATTGGTGCCCGTTTGTTTGTTTTTTACAGTGAGAAAGACATGGTGGCTGTGAGCGGGATCTAGTGTTCATGGTTGAAAAGAGCTTTCCACACAGAAGCCAGGTAATTTTACTTTTTAATTGTTAATTGTGGAAATCTGTTGCTTTTGTCGATGCCGTTTGGGAGTTTCTGTTGCTTAATGATGCTATGAGAAGATATTAAGAAATTTATCTCTGCCTCTTGGTGTTGCTGTGTATAAATGGACGTCGATTGTCAGTGAGAACCATGCGACTCGCCTGTGCCTGAGAACCAATGTTGAGAGCCCTTTGGAAATGCTGTAGAAACAAGGTCAGGTAGGAAAATGAGTGCACTTAGGTGTTCACAGCCCCATTTTCCTACAGATCTCTCTTCTGCTCTGTGGTGTGTCCTGGTAAGTGCAGGCTTGGTGGTGTACATGCATACCTCTGAGATCTTCAAATGAACGCATTCTGCAAAGAGCAGAATGTTTTGTCTGGGAGGGAGGATGTCAGCAATAAATGAGAAAACAAGGGAAATGGATGATCCCCCATAATGCATATCCTATAATATAATCATTGTTGTTTGATAAAAGAGACAATTCCAGCACCTCTCAGTGCCCTGCTAGGTATGTCTGGATTTATTATTCAAAAAGGCACAATCAAATCTCTTCATTCACTTGACAAATAGGAGCTATTCAATTCAGTATCTGTCTCTTATTTATAGTGTGTAGTGGGGTGATTTATACGCTAGCTGCAGATCTTCCAAAACAGCTTTAATTAGCAGCATTGGCTATTAGAATGAGAGTCCTGTAGCTTCTGTCATAGGCACCCCCTTAATACTGAACAGAAATCTTACTTTTTGCCTGGCAGTACTGCCCTCTTTTTCTACTGCCAGCACGAGAGCATACCTGGGCTGCAGCAGCTGGAGAGATGCACTCACGCGTGCAGCTCCGAGGTCGAGGGAGGTAATGCCATTTGTTGCTGTGCCTTGGGGAAACAGGGCAGTCCGTGGGGCATTGCCGCTGACATCACGCAGGGGTTTGCAAGTGTCATCGGTGACTTCTGTTTTGAGAACCAAGTAAGCACGGAAGATGCTGCAGCAAGCTGCTGAGGCTGCTTGTGGGGGTGATTCTGGATTCTGCTGTGGATTTTTGTGCTTGGAGGATGATGGGTCAGAGGCAGGAGCCCTCATCTAAGCATGTGCTGTGGTTGGAGCGGTCACTGCAGTAGCTTTCCTGTGTGCCTTGTCTGATGATGTAAGTATTTCCCTCAGCTGTTCCCTTATCCTCAGAGCTGTTCAAGCTTGTGGTCTAATTGGTGCCCAGAGGTGGGAGCGAAGTGAGGCACACGTGGAGGTGAGCTAGGGAAGGCACGAGCTGGAGTCTCTTATTTTCACGCATCTGGTAGGAATGTGATCCCTTTGAGACCTCTGCCTATCTGTCAAACCTGAGATCAGCCAACACGTTCGGAAGTTATTTGGGGAAGCAATGACTGACAGAACAATTGCACTGCTTTGTTGTTGTGTTTTTTGTTGTTCCCCCCCACCCCCCCAGGTAACCAGGCTAAAAAAGCACACGAAACATAAAGAGTGATTTTTGCGTTTTATGTGCTGTGTGTTGCATGTGGAATGGTCTGTTGTTACACTTCCACTGATTCCTTTTTGACATGAGCATTGCAGTCATTCTGTCTTTGTATCAAAAAAGCCTTTGTACTACTTGTCACCCTCGCTCTGCCTCTGTGTGTGTAAACTGGGTGTTTGCTGCATCCCCAGTGCAAGCTGTGCTGCTGCCTGCCGGTGGGCACTTTGCTCAATCTCTTACGGGTTTCTCCAGCAGCTCATTGCCTGGCAATGGGCTGGAGAACAAGCCAACCTTAGAAAAATCTTTAGTTTTTAAAGACAACGAAATAGGAGATGAGGTCATAAATGCTGCTGCAGAAGGATTTCAGGAGAAGCCTGAAATGAATGAGGATCAAAAAGAACAGCACAGAGTGCGTGGTGCAGCAGGGGAACAGCAGTGGCCCCTGCGGCTTGCAGGAGATGATGGGCTCTGCAGGCGGGACAGAAACGCAGCATGGAGTAATTCACGGGTCAGCTTGCTACGCTGTGAAAAAGTCGAGGTTCTCTGGCTGAACACAAGCTAGATTTTTTTTTTTCCTTTAAATCTAGGGAAGTCCTGTTTAGGTATTTTTATTTCCTTTTCTGAGCATATCGATGAAGCATATTGTTTAAGGAAGCTTTCAAGTTATTAATATATTTGGTCTTGTCTTTGAGCCAGATGAGTAGTAGCTGGTAAGCTGTCTTTGGATATTACACTAAGTGCTTTTCTACTGCAATTCTAATAGAGTGTAGGACTGAATTTGATAGTGTTACCTCCTAGTGATTAGAAAGTGAAGAGCTTTCAATGCAACTGTACTGTGGAATTGGCTTTGATGGATAGATTGGCCATTACGCATTTCATCGCGTTTAAATTCAGCCTTATATTAGTGAGATTTCCTCTTAAAATTCCTCTTTTTCCCAACGTTTTGAAAACATTTTTAAGATATGGATTGAGAAGGAAGAGGCGAGAGAGAACAGTTCTAGTCATAAACACTTCAATATTAAGTAGTGCATTAGTCAGTGGTACAGAATGAACTCTGCCTGAGAAAGGTACTTTTAAATTACCAAAATATTAACATTGTAATTATTGAGCATGGATAATAGTTATGAATTATGGATCAGTCAGGTTAGCAAAATCACAGCTGCCTAATAGAGAGAGGCATGATGGCAATGTGAGGGAAGATGACGGAGGATTCAGTCCCTCTTACTATCTCCTTGTGCTCCTCTCTGCTCAGGAGGTTGTTGCTGGTCCCCAGGAGCTGTGAGAGCCCATCAAGGGACAGTCCCCATGCCACCGGGGCTTTTCCCTGTGCCAGCCCAGCTGGAAGGCTTTGTTTGGCACTGCCATTGTTTGTCATCACTGCAAAGTCACCTCTGTGACTGGGGGGTGGCTGTAGCGTGTGGTCCTGCCCTGTTCCTCCTTTTTTTTTTTTTTTTTTTTTTAGAGGAGGGTTGTAATGTGTTTGAATTGTTTGGAATAAACTTTTGAGATTCAATGACCTTTGTTAATCAGGAAGGCTTTTTCTGAGATCTGCAGGAGGAATTAATCATATGAATGCTGTTTGCTTGAAAAAGTCTTTTAGCAAATTTGGTATTTCCCAGGTAGCCCTGGAAAGGTCAGAGGCCGGCGGCAGGAACTGGGAGCAGCTGGGGAGCAGAGCCAGGGGACAAACCATCTCAGAGCAGTTTCAGAAGTAGGGATAAACCCGCAGGTACACGCAGCATGGCTGTGTTTGAGAGACTGGCCTCAAGCAATACTGTAGATAAAAATTTGGAGCAATAGACTAGCAGCGTGCCATTGTACCATGTTCATATTTGCTTGTAGTGTTCTGCTGTTGCAAAAGCAAGTTTTTGCGCTTTCAACAAAATGTCTGTTGGCCCTAAAAGAATCTTAAGCCATATGTGGCTCAAATAAATGAGAATTTTGGAATCGGCAGCTGGCTGGTGGTGTCTTAGCTGGCAGTGCGGTCCCCTCTCCCAGGCACGTGGGATACCTGAGCCTGAAGCAGAAGGTTTGCCTCGTGGGCCCTGCCAGCATCTAGGGGTGAGAGCTTTCTCTCCTGTTTGTTGAGAAAAGGGCAGATGTCAAAAGACAGGGACAGTCGGTGTCACCGATAGCCTAAAGGCTGCACTGTTTTGCTGTAAAGGGCCCTTACTGAGGAGGCTAAAAACTCTCTCTGAATTTTACAGAATTTTGCATGTTTAAGCCAGTCCCTTTAATGTAGTTTTCATGCGTTTGGCTATATTCAGGAGCGGTTTTCACCTATGAGCCCTGGTGTGCTGCTTCTCAATGAAGATAATGTGGGTAGATGTCTCACAAATTAGTTTCAGTGCAGTGAAGTCTTTCATTTCGTACTGTGCAGCTCTATTGTTCACCCCACTTAGTGTCTTCAGATGATGCACTGGAGCCTGTTCTCAAACTTACTTTCAAATTTTTATCAAGTCTTGGAGTATAATTGCATTACGTGTTCCAGGAGGCACGTTTGGAGCCTCTGGGTCACAGAGGCACATTGCAGGACAGATGTGAGTTTGCAGAAGTTTCTCAATGCCGGTGTGGGGCAGAACACCTTGAGCACTGCTAACCCTTCCTTGCAGTGTGGGCACGTCACCTGGGGTGTATTTGGGGCCTGACTTCTGCCGGTGGTCGGAGGGACCTCACTCCCAGCAGCCCGGGTGCTGCTCAGGGCTCATCCTGCAGCAGCAGAACGTGGCTGGTGCTCCTTCTGCTGATGATTAAAGATCAGAACTTTGTCTTTAACGAGTTCATCCCTCAAAAATTAATGGAGAAGTTATGGGCTAGAAACATTTCCATCCGATCCAGAACACACAAAGTCTGGATATGAATGATTTAAAGACTACAGGAAAGCATAAAGATGTAGAGGTGAATTTACTGCTTCGTTCAGTGCCACAGATGTGTGAGGGCTCTTCAGCATGAATTAAAGAAAGGTTCCAGTCATGAGATATTCAGTTTAATTCAGACATTACTACAGTCAGGGAGAAGACAGTAATGTATTTGTAGAACCAAATAGGATTTCTCAAACCGGTTGGCACCTATGATGGTCTGGTCCTGTTCCTATATGGACAGTGCTGTGTGTGTCAGGAAAATAGTGTGCTGTGGGATAACAGGCAGCTTTGGAAAAGTTTACCTGGAGCAAGCTCTGTCTGCTGACACTTGGCTCATATCCCAGCCCTGACCGTGCGAGTTGACTGTGAAAAAGTCCTGCTGGATGTGAGCGAGGATGTTCTTCTGCCCTTCATCAGCCTCCGTGCGGTGATGAATCACTGATGTCTGCGCCTTGCTCATGTCCACGAGCAGTGAGGTCTGTGTTTGTCAGCATCACCACCTCCCCGTCGCATTTCATTCATCCTCTCTCCAGCTGAGGGTAGTACCGGTTTTCCTTGGTGCTGAAAATATTTACAGCTGGCATCTGAGCTTTTTTGCTTATTTTTTCTTTATTTTTTTTTGAGGTCAAGTGTCCCTGTGTTTTGGCCAAGGTTGGATATGCTTCCTGCCTCGATACTTGAGGTGTCTTTTCTTGTTCCATTCTCTCTATTCTTCACTTTGACTTTCTGACCGCTTCTGTTTACAGACCTGAGACTTGCCTGGAGCTTTTATTTCTCCTGGAAAAAGTGGAGGAAATAGAGGTGACCGAGCAGGAGCTATTTCTGTGTTAGGTTTGTTTTAGGCTTCTGGAGACTTTCTTCTTTGCTTACCTTTTTGTCAGTTTAAGAATTTCTAGAAACCGCTCTGAAATTACCCTGTTATGCAGCCAGTGAGTTGCATCAGCCTCAATTTTCCAGCAGCTGGGGTACAGAAAAGCCCTGTGGAAAGCAGGGCAGTTCAGGGTGGGAGTGCTGCAGAGCCAGCCACCTCCGTGTCATTCAGTGAGCAGGCTTGGTGGGCTGAGCGATAGGGGAAACGGCCGGAGAAGCAGAAATTTTGCAAAGAGGCATCCAAAAGCTTTGTAAAAAATGACAAAGTCCAGCTTTTGGGGATCAGAAGAGAGCACAGAAATGTCGGGTGGTGGTGAGCTTCCAGTTCTGGCTCTGCAATGTGATCGCACTGAGATGAAGGTCCCATTTCCCAGGTGCTGTGTCTTGCCAAGTATTCCCCCTCAAAATGCCAGGAAGGATTAAGAAAAGACATTAAAAAAGCACTATGCTCATACAAATGAAAAGACCAAAAGTGCCTGGGCTGTGTTACAAGTGACTGGACTGCCTCGCACCTTCCTTCTAAAAGGGAAAGGTGCAGTTGTTCCTTGTCTGCCATTTGGGGAGCACACTGCCCTAGAAGCAAGATGCAATTTTTTAAAGGCTGGAGTGATGAAACTCTGGGATTTAGCCAAAGAAATTGTTTGGAAGCTTTGAGGTTTGGTGACTGTGACAGTGGGGTGAGGACTGCAGGGAGTCCTCAGTAGCTGCTGCCTTGGTTGCTGTTAAAGATACGGAAATTTTTGGCACTGCTTTACTCACAGGAATATCAGAAATGTCAGTCGGCAGCAGTCTTGGAACAGGGTGGGAATGCTTTTGTTTATTTATAGTAAAATCCATTAGGAATAAGGGGAAATTGTTATCTCTGACATACTCTGTGGGTTTGCAAGTAGATGATTGATGGCACATTAATATTTTTAAGCTCCCTGCTTCAACAATATCACTGGGAAATCTGGGGGAAAAAAATATTTGTCTGTATAATCCCAAGTTTTATGCAGGCGAAGCACATCGTGTCCACTGCTGTAATGTGCAGTGGGGTCCTGTGCCCACAGCGGAGGGTCTTGTCAGGCAGGCACGCCTCTGGTAAGGTCTTCTGTGCAGGGAGAAGGAGGAGGATGCTTCAGCTTTGAATTAAGCAGAATGTTGTGTGTTTAAAATGTATAAAGAGGCCAACAAAATGTCCCCGCAGGCTAGGGATTTTTATTTTTTATTATTATTATTATTTAAAAATGCTAATGCTTGGCCCAGCTGGCATCGCGGCAGTGCGTAACCTTTACCATAGGTGAGCAGGCTGGAGGCAGACAGATGTTGCAGCGTTGTTGGCTGCGGATCCTGCCTTCTGCGCCCACACGCAGTGCCCAGATGGTCGTTTGTAGGAACGGCCTCCTAACGCCCGTCCCACCTGTTGACACGTACATTCTGTCTCAGAAGAATAGCCGAGTTGCTGGGGAGAGGAAGACAAAAAGATGCAGCAGCACTTCTGGCTGTGAAACAAGGCAAGCTGTGTTGTAGTGCATAGCAAGGAAGCCAACAATTACGGATCTCTCCAAAGCAGAAGGCTTTATATAAATAATACATTCTGGTAATTTACCAGATTGCAGCATGTATGGAAATATAGAGGATTTTTTTTTTTTTCAAAGAAAGGAAGCTTCTGTCCTGAGAAAAAAATTAGTCGATGCTGAATTGGATTCAGTTCTCTTCCTGCATGCTCAGCTTTATGCAGAGAATGGAAAGGGGCAAAGAACAAACTGACTCTGGAAGCGATCTCTGACAAGCCTGGCGCCTGTCCTGCCAGCCCTTCCTAGCGCAAGGAGCACATCCCCATGTCTCACTGAGCACATGAGGCTTCCCTGCTCTCTTTGCCTTAATAGTCTGGTGAACGGCGAGCTGCTGCAGGCTGGCCCAGCGTTACGGACATCACCAGCGCCGCAGCGTAAACCCAGCAGGGCAAACTCAGGCAGGTCAAAATAAAGTGCTTGTTCTCTCTTTCTAGTAGGTTATAACTTGCAGCTACAAAGCTGAACACCGGCTGAAGCTGATGTTGGAGTTGTTTTGGTTCGTGTCGGTTCGGATCTGGAGGGCAGTACGTGAGGGAATTTGTTGCTGATACATCACACAGACTTGTTTATGGAATAAAAGCGTATCATGCAGAATACCATGCAGGCAGACACTTCCCAAGCCCCAGAAAGTGTTTTACCGATTCTTCTGCAGAGGAAGTTATCATTCAGTAGCGTGGCTTATTTATTTGGTTTGGCTTATTTGGTTTATTAAACATGTTTTATTTATAGAGCTTGCTTTCTAGAGAGCCATCTGCATACACATTCTTCAAGAAAACACGTGGGACTGCGTGCTTGCAGATGCAGGGCTGCCATTTGCGTGCGTTGTTTACAGGGGAACCCTGGGGGAGACCAGGGTGTGCTCCATCCTCCTCCTTTGGAGAGGGAAGGTGCTCAGAAGTGGGCAGAAGGACAGAGCTCCCCTCTCCAGCAGTGCAGCCGCAGCTAGGGTGCATGCCAGCACCTAAAGCACTTCATCCAGAGCTTGAAGCTGCAGTTGCATGAGTTGCACTAGCTTCTGCTAGGGGAATAAGTGGCACCTGGGTCATATGCAGTGACCCAGCCCACTGGGTTTGTAGGGACGGGTGGAGCTGGGCACAGGAAGCACTCAGCAATCCCCCGGACAGATGTATTTAGTGGCCAGAATGGCTAACTCCAGCCATCATCCCTTTAAGCATAAGCACGGAGGGATCTTGCTAGTAACCTTGTGTCATAAAAATGTGTGAATTCGTGTGTATGTGAATTTTTGCACCATCTGTTCCCTTTCCTGCAGCACAGAGTGAGATTTTTTTTCTCCCTTGCTCAGTTCCAAGCAGGTATGTGTGATAGCGATGTCTGCTACGACACAGTACAGATTGGACAATTTTTCCCGCTAGAATATGTCAACGTATGGTCACAGGTGTATCACTGCAATGTAGGTAGAAATCTGTTCTGATAATAAACAGCCTCCTGCCTTTATCTCTTCTGGTCATCCTCTTAATTAAATTAAATTCCTAAGATGTGTTTTTGTACTTATTTTGTACGTATTTCTTCCTAGTGAGAAACCCAAGCAGAAGGAATTCTGTGCACAGCAGTGCAGCCAGCTGACAGAGCTGTCCAAAATGTGCTTCTGCTGGGTGGGTTTTGTCCCAGCAATCTAAGCCAGTAGGCAAGGGCAGCCTGCTCCTAGGAGCAATTTCACGTGGCTGCTGGATCCACGAAGCTGGATCCAAATATTGGCAGCGTCTGCCACCTGCAGTGCTTTGACACTAGGCCATCGCGAGGAAGGATAAGTGTAATGAAGTTATCTGGGAAAAGATTATTATATAGAACAAAAATCTCTGATTTGAGTCCTAGAATAAATCTGGGACTTTTCTGCTCTCCATCTGAACCCTTGGCCATGTAGGATTGCTCATCATGACACCGCAGCAGGTTTCTCCAGAGCAGGTCATCTGCATGAACCTCCCAGCATGGTTCTGGACGTGGCAGTGATGGTTTGGGGCATCAGAGGCCGTCAGCAGCGCACCTGGCTTCACGCGTGTCTGGTTTGGTCCGACACCTTGCGAGCCTTGCATTAAAATTTCGTGTCTTCCCATTGCATCACTTTCCCAATCACTGCAGCTGTGAACAGAAGCCCAAATGCTCTTTTATGCCATCATTGATCAAATCAGGATGCAAATGAGGCCCTAAAAGTATACATATATAACATGGGGAAAAAAATTACATGTATAAATGAAAACCTTTCAAATTAGAAAATTTTGTAGCTCAGGCAATCATAGTTTATTAAGATCCGCTGTAAATTTTGTATGGCAGCATAATTCTGAGTTTGAAATAATTTTAATTAAGCAATAGATTTAGAGTTTATTCCACAAGTAATACAATCTGCTTAGATTATGCACATTTTCTATAGTTTTTGTTTTTATTACTGTATTCATTTAACTGAGCAAATTTATAAAACTAATTAAACCAAGTACTTTTTTGATTCAAATCGAAAAACAATGATCGACTGCAAAATGATGCTTGCAGAGAAAATAAGATCAGTTACAACTCTATAGGTATTTTATAACCTAGTCTTTAAACTAAAAGCAATTATTTTTATAGCAGGATTTTGGCACAGTCTTACGTGTTTTCATGTTTTGAGATGCCAAGAGAGTGAGAGATTAGGATCTGATTCAACAACACATTCAAGCGTGTCTGACTTTACCCAGCCAGTTAGTCCTCACCGAATTCCTTGGGTCTTTTATTTGCTGAAGGGCTTTGCAGAGCTGGGCTTTGAGTGAGCAAGAGAACCACAGACAGGGGCATGGCGGGGACAGGCTTTGCCCTCCTCTTTGGTCCTCCTGTCCCCAGGCTGGGGCTGACAGCTGAGCATCGGCGCGATGCGGAGAGCCAGGAGCATGTGCCATGGTTTGGGCTCATTTGATGGCACGTCGGCACAGGTTTGAACATCAATTTCTGTGTTTCGAGTGACAAATCTGGAGGGGGAAAAAAGATGATCATTTAATAAATTTATTATGAAGGCAAATGACTTATACATAAATCAGAGTGCTTCATTAAGGGAGAAACTCAGTCAGCTAAATACAGAGGCGATGCAGGTTAACTCCGCAGTCATGCCACCAGCTCTTGTGTCACCTCTGATGGAATCTTGCGATGAGTCATTGTTACGGGTCCTGCTGTCCTCACTCTTCTGGCAGGAATGGCATTTCTCATGTCACCTTTTGTGACTCTGAAAGCAGTCTAAATGTTAGGAGAAATTCTTGATCCCTGCTTTTGACAGGTGCAATTAAAAACTTTTCTTCTTTTCTCAGCGCGTCTGCAACGTGTGGCTGCACGCTTTTCAATAACCCTCTCTGTGTGATTTGTAGCAGCTAATACCCAGAGAGGTGTTGCGGGGTGCTCCCAGGGACGGGCGAGCCATTTCCATTTCTGTCAGCTTGTTCACAAATGCCATCTTGTTCTTTCCTGCCCTGTGCTCTGGGAGTCTGTGAGTAATGGTGGTGTTGACGGGACGTAGCACAGCTGCAATGAGAGCAGAAAAAAATGCAGGAGGGTTTTGGCCAGCTCAAAGACAAAATGCGTTTTTTTTTTTTTTTTTTTTTGTGTCTTTGGAGCTTATAGAATTCATGAAGATGTGGCAAAGATTTTAATTAATCCTGATAGTTTATGCATCCTTCCAACCCCGTACCCTCTCTCTCTGTGGCGATCTCTTCCCATGTGCAGACCAACTGCCTTGACTCACACCTAGAGCAGAAACAGGGCGGGCAGGGAAAGGCAGCACAAACACCACCCCGCCGTGTGTTGTTTCTGATGGTCTGGAATGGCGGGTGTGCGTTTTGGTCTCACAACGCATCCCCCAGGGCAAGGGCCGATGGCACTGCAGCTGCTGTGCTTTTCTTTCACCACCTCCTCCTCCTCTTCACTGCTGAAATCCACAGCCAGGCTGCTGTTGCTGCAAAGCAATTTTGGATGCAGCGCTTCTGCGAGGATGGAGTTGCCCCCATGTGTATCCCCCAGAGACACAGCCCAGGACCGGTGCTAAGTGGCAGGAACGCTGCTGTGGTATGGGGACTTTGGGTTCCTGCAGCCCCCAGTGCTATAAATACTTCTGTTCTTTTTCATGCAGCCAAATCCATCCCAGTCCCCTGCCTTTGGGTTGGTCACAGTGCGCTGCTGCTTTTGCACATCAGTACGTTGCCAGGTGGTGCCTAAAATCAGCCATCAGAACAGACAGCGGAACCGTGTCATTGCACCATTAGTTCATATTTTTACAAAGTGGCAGGAATTCAGAATGTAGCTCCCTTAATGTCTCATTCAAGCAGACAGTAACATTGAAATGTATTTTATTTGATGCCCAAGAGACACACACTAGCTTTTATAGTGACAATAGAAATCTACTTGTATTCCAAACTCTTCATGAGAAACATTGATAGCTTTATTCAAAACGCTGGCGTTCAGAATTGCTGAATGGTGCTCCCGTCGCGCGTGTCCGGGAGGGACGTCAGTGCCGTGTGAAGGCAATGGTGCCGTCGTTGTAGTCGTGCTGCCAATATTTGTATTCACTGTAATCATATTGCCAATAATTGTGTTTATTATAGTCATAATGCTAAAAATAGTGCTGGAGTGAGGCATGTGTGCCTCTGGTCCATACTGTGGGGAGGGGATGAGCATCAGGAACGGTCCCGCTTCTGCTCTGGTCACTGTCTCCTTCTCTCCCATTTTCATGGAGAGCGGTTGTCACCCACCATGAGTCACTGAATTTTGTGCTTCGGGATGCAGAGGATGCTTAATAACAAGCAATACGGTTAGCTGTCCATCGAGTACACTTTATTCATCTGTCAGACCGAGTTTATTTGTTGTAGTTTTTGATGCGGTGGTGAATTCCCCCACAGTCATGAAGCCTTGGGCACAGGTGACCTTGTAGTCTGTCTTGGCTGTTTCATTTTGCTAAGGGTTAAAGGGAGGCTCATTTCATTTTTATAGGAGAACTCCGAGGTCTCTGTATTAGGTCTATAAGAAGTGGCAAGATTCTGCCGTTACATTAAATATAAGACCTGCTATGTGTTAAAATAAAGTGGAAGTCCGTGTTAAATTGGCACAAGGCAGAAATTACCCTCATATTCTGAAAGTGGCACTGGTACCGCACAGAAAATAGTCTATTTAGAGATCATTCTGCAGATATTTTTCTCCACCGTATCTTTTTTTTTTTTTTTTTTTTTTTTTTTTTTGAGGAAAACAGGCTCTTGGTAGCTGAGGAGTTCATTTTCTCCTGCTGCTGCTTTTTCCATTGAAGTCATCATAATCCTCCATTTGTGACATCAGAGTTCCTCGCTGGCGAGATAATTATGATTTCACAAACTGAAGATTATGACCTTAAAATGAGGAAGGCACAGCAGGGAGGACCAATTCCTAAGCAACAGTCATCAGATATTTGTGAAATATTTGTGAAAATGTCCTTGCAGTTTAAAAAAAAATAAGGGAGAGAGGGCAGGAGGAAAACATCCAAAAAATATTATCAGCAGAATGATTTGCCAGCCAGTTTTTTTTTCTAGAGTTTTCCATTTGGTGCCTATGATTCTCTAACCTGTCTCATTTAGCCTTAATGAACACGAGACATTTTTTTTAGCGTGCCATATGTGCTGTGGTCCTTAAGAAAAAAACACATCCAAATAACTTATTTTTTGTGGTCTGACTCTACCCAATTGTAATTTACATTTTGCACAGCCTGATGCCCATCTGCAACGTCTTTACTATCAGAAAAGGTAATAGGAAAGGGAACAAAAAAAACGTGGGAATATGTTGAAAGACTGACACAAGAAAACCGGGCTGGAAGGGAATGGTTTTTGTTCCCGTATAAATAAGCAACACTGAAATGGGTTTAAATGGGTCCTGGGCAGGGGCCAGAAGTCCGGCTCCTGTATCAGCAACGCCCCAGGAAGAAGAGTCCCCAGCAGTGTCCGTGTGTCCAGGGTCTGATGGGCCAGCGGGCTGGGGCTGGATGTGGGGCATGGCTGCCCTTGTCTGTAGGGGGTGGGTGAGGGGCCCAGGGCTACGGCAGCACGTCTTGAGGATGAGCTTGGCCTCTGGACGTGGAGTTCTGGCCGTGCTGAGGAGCTGAGCCTTGGCTGGGTCCATCTCAGGACAGGGCGCTGAAATGCCGCAAAATCTCCCTTCTCCGAAGCTCCTTGCTTCATCTTGAAAAGGTAGAGGGCCTGTAAAGGGCATCTGCTTCTCTTCAGTCCTCCCTGTCCTCAAAATCACTCTTGTCATGTATTTTTAATGTGGTATTTGGCGGGAGGAGAGGAAGGAAGCACCTCCACTGGAGGCCCCACTGTCCAGGAGCTCACGTCCACCGCAGAACTTCTCCCTTGCTGGGCCTAGGACCGTTTCCAGGCCAGTGAGCACTGCTGATCCCTGTGTCCTGCCCAGTTCTACATGGGGCCTCATTCTCAGTGCTTGCAACAAATGATGGTAATTAATTACATTTAGAAAACAATTATGTTTTCCAAGCAAAGTCCCAGCCATAATCAGACAGATTAGTCAGGCCAGGCCTCTGAGAGCCCTGGCACATCCAGGCTGGAGGTCTGGCATCCCTGCAGGCCCCCTTCGCTTCCCTGCCACCCTGCACACAGCAGGACCTAGCGTCCTGTCAGAGCTCCCGTTTTTCTTCCTAATCTCCTCTAAGGTCTGTTTTTCACTTCAGTGGCCTGGGTCAAGTGATGCCATGTATCCCTTGTCTGTGGTGGTACCCATTCACAAGTGTTTCAGTTTGGTGTTGTGAGCTGATGGGGCTGTTGGAACCCCGTAAGCTTTCCAGTTACTTCATCGCAGATTTTACGGTCAGAATGTACAAATCGGCTGCAGCAGTCGGAGTGGTGCTTATAGCATTTTCCAGCACTTGTGGAAGACTGGCTGTGGATTTATGACTTACAGAACTCTGTAAATTTAGCAGGTGATTTAAATTGGAAAAAAAAAAAAAAAAAAAAAAAAAG
>VXAV01005646.1:0-16849 GCA_013399715.1 Alectura lathami | reverse complement strand
AAATTGGATAAAGAACACTGCTGTATACACATTCCAACCATTACTAATGATTTACAGTTACAATTGGATATAACGAAGGAGATAGCTAAAGACAGTAGGGTGATTAGAGCGGCTGCGGAAAATGATTGACTTGATAAAATTCTACAAGAATTAGGAGGATGGTCCCTACAAGGATGGTTAGCCTCACTACTAGAAGGGATTGTCTATGAAATTGTAACTGTTATTGTTTTAGGACTTTACATCAGATGTATAAGGAAATTCACTGTGATAAGTCTCTGGAAGTAATAGGAGGAAGTAATTTCCAAAGGGCAGATTTCATTAGGTGAGACTCCCAAAGGCCTTACTTTGGGAGTAACAAAATGTTACACTGAATAGTGATTTATTAGTTTTGTTTAGTTTATTGTTTATTGTTTTGTGTCTCCTACTCACTATCTTGATGTATATGAAGCTTTGGGATATGATGAAACATTAGCTGCACTAGGGTGACTTCAGAATGAGGTGTTAATAGGCTAAAAAAAGCTGTAGAAATTATTAAACCAGGGTGAGTAAGGTCTGAAGGAGGGAATTGTCAGTGAACATCTGCAAAATGCTTGCAGAAGATATAGGTTCATACAAATATGGTCAAGGTTGCAGGAAGATTAGCTTTGAAAATTATCTGTTCTTTGAAGAAGCCCCCGGAGAGGTCTCTAGGTAAGTAGGTACTAAACCACTGAGCAATTACTCTGTTGAGCAGTTCCACTCATTTGCCAAGTTAGGGGTTGTACTTTTGTGAAATATGACCTTGTGGCTGATAAGTGCCACCCAACAGAACCCCACGACTGCCAGAGGCCCTCAGATGACCGCTGCAGTGAACCCCATGATGACACCACGCATGTTTAACGAAGGACTCCAATACGTATGAACCATTCTGGATGGTTCCGGGAAAAGCTGGACTAAGTGCATGAATATTAGTGGAATCAATGTGTTTAAGAAGCATACTTTTGTCTGCTGGGGTGCATGTTGGGTGGAGCCCATCCACTGTACACCCAGCACTGAGTAAAGAAATGCCTGCTTTCTAATGCTGCATTGGTGTTAGAGAGTTATTTCCCAATTTCGGTAGCAGGAGCATAGTGCCCCTCAGAGAGGCTTCCCTCATGTGCCCTTTATTAGTCACATTAGTCAAGTTGAAGAGGAGTTAGAAATAAGAGGCATAGTTACAAATCCCGTCTTCACCCATTTGCTTTATTCCGAGTCCACTGACTTTTCCTGTCCAGTTATAACGGTTTTGTCCACTTAAGACTTTATTTTTAGTGTGAAAAACAGATAGGAAGAAGTCTTATTGCAATAAAAATTTCTTTTAGTATTTTCTTGTGAAAACAGAGGAAATGAGAGAGAGCAGAAATCCTCTTTAGTTTTCCCTCTAGCTCCACGGACCTCCAGGGCACTTCCATCCAGACTGTGATGCCTGTGATGAAGTGAACATGGGGAGGGTGAGTGAAAGAGATTGTTTGGCTGTACTTTAGGATTCCCAGGGCTAAAGCTGCTCTCCTTAATATTTGGGAAAGGTAAGTAATTAGTAAAAGAAGAAAAGACTTCCGAAAGAGTGAAAGTCTATTGTGAACTGTATTAGTGAGTCCTCACATAATATCAGAAAATTCTTATTTCATAGGTTGACAATAGCTTTTCTAGAAGACAAGCACTTGTTATGTCCCTCCTGATGAGAACAATGCATCAGCATTCAATTTGTCAGTTCGGAGGAAAAGAAGTATCTGCTCTCCACTGACTTGGTGCTCTGAGCCAACTGCGAATACTGTGCTTGTTTTGTTAAGGTGTCCAAAATTAATGTGAATGATTCTTTTCTTCTTTTAGGGCCACTACAATACAGCAATAATTTTTCTTACTTGTTTTTACCTTCTTTCCAACCTGAAACAGTAAAACTATTTAAAGTTAGCTCAAGATTCCTTTAAAAATTAACAGGTTGCTATCATTTTAATATAGTGAAAATCAAGTCACTTTGGGTAGAGCATAAATCTTAGGAGACTCTTCTACAGGAAGAATTTTAAAGTGTTCTTTTTATTAGTTAAACTGAGGACGGAGAGCTGTTGCCAAGTCTGAAGAATCAGTTTCTGTAGGGCTGGAAATGGGCAGTTTCAGGTTATCTTTGCAACTTTAAAATAACCACCTCATTTACTTCTGCACCCAATTTTGTATCCAGATGTAATGTCCCTCCAGCCAGAGCCACCTGCCACATATCCCTAGTTTGATGCACTTCTGCCTTCTCCCTGGTCTACCAAAGGGTGCACCATGTATTCCTAGAAGCCATCAGTTTCTGTGGAGAATCATGGCTCTCCCACTCGCTCCTCATTCCCACCCTACGTTGGGGTCTGGCCTCAACACACCGCAGTCTTGGCAGCAGGGCTGCCTCTGCCAGTCTGCACTCTCAAGACAAGTGACAGGGCTGTTCCCAACAACTCTACCTGTGTTAAGTGTTGTTTTATACTCAGGGAAGAAAAACAATTTAGAAAGGATATGCCTTAAAACAGTTGTTTTAATGTTCTATACTGTTCCAATTTTCTACACTATTTTGGCATTTCTATGTGTTTTTGTTTGTTTGTTTTTTTTTTTTTTTGTTTGTTTGTTTCTGAAAACTCAGCATGTTCCCTGGTGTCAGGATAGTGCAGAATGAAACTAAGCATGTTCCCCGGTGTCAGGCTGGGGCAGAATGAAACTTTGAAGTAATTCCTTTCTTGGCTGTCTTTCCCACTTAGCAGCACAAGTGCTATCAACAAGATTGAGCGTTGTGTCGATAGCACTACAACAACTGATCTGTGCCCAAAGAGCTCTCTGCATGCCTCGTAGTCACTTGCAACATGTCCCTGCAGTGGGGCGTGCATACTGTTGCAGACTGCTAAGAGAAGAGGCGTTACCATTAAGGCGTGATGTGGCTGAGTCAAGCATTGATTACTTTGACATGCGTTGCAGTGCCCATCTGCAGGGACTTCGCTTCCCAGATGTCCATACTCTCAGGTATCTTGGCACCTGTGAGAGTCATAGCCAGCTTTGTTTCTCTCCTTGTTCATCTACATTTCTTTCACCTCTGCAGTATCAGGGAAGTTCATTCTGTTTCTTCAGACTCCTCCTGAAGAGGAGAAGTTCAGGTGCATCAATGTAAGCATCTAATAACCTCCTGTTTGCATCTAGTTACTTTCTATTCATCTTTGGATATTTCAAGTGCTGCTATGAAATGGTGGAGAACACTTACAGGTCCTAGTATTCCCTGCCAGATCTTTGTATATGTCTCAGGTTCCCCAAAGCATCTGAAAATAACTCTACTTTGATGCAAAAAAATCACTTATGCTCTGTCAGACACTCCAATGCCCTACCTGTGGATCATTTCCCTTTCCTTTACAATCCTCACCTTCCTTCCACTTGCGCAGAGGTGGGTTTTGCAGCAATGGCAGATCAGCACTGTTTCCAAGAAGATAAGACCTGGACTCTGACTGCAGATTGTCATATCTTCCTCACCAGCCTCCCCCTTCCTGCTCCTTGCCTAGTCATGGTTTGAGACAAAAGTCCATCTCAAGTGAGTATAGGTAGTAGTCCAAGCAACTTTACAGTTTAAACACCATCTATTCAACTTGGCCTAAGGCAGCCCAGGCAGATTTGATAACAACCTTGGTTCTTTACACTCCTTATAATCAACAACATTGAGCATGAATTTCAGTTTTCAGTGCATGCAGCATGGACTCATTGACTCTGGGACACTTTGGATCAAACTCTGAGTAACTGCTATCTGCCAGCAATTCTTTCAGCTAATACTACACAGTAAGGAGTGAGTACTGTGGTGGTTTTTACTTAACTCAATTGTAACAGTCTTGTAAGTTTAGTATGGTGCCAGAAATACTTTTGTCCATTTTCTAGGGGTTAAACAATCTGCAATGTCTCTTGATTTCAAACAGTACAGATAATCACAGAGGCGTTATTTAATTGAACTGCGAGTACAATGCACCATAATTTCCTGCCTCTGCAAATTTTACAAATGAACTTTACTTTATAATTGACAGTATAACACAATACAAACACACACACACAAACATACTTCTCATTCTAACACCTTGTAAGAACAATCCTGTCTATCCAGCAGAATGTATCTGGGTTTACATTTTCAGATTTTGCAAGTAAAAATATCTATGTGTATTTATGTATGTACTCGTATCTCTGTCTGTCCTTCCATGTCTAACACATTGAACATTTTTATACAGAAGTTTTAGAAATATACATATTTATTCTGTATAAACATTTTCTGATTCATAATAAATCCTCAATATCCCAACATTGACATAAACATACAGTCTAATCAGCCTGCACTAGTCATGAAGTGTATGTTTCACTAAACACTACTTGTTTCACTAGGTTACACGTGCTAGAAACTGCTTTTCTGTTAAGAATTCTGTGTTTCATAAATCTGATTTACAAGGAAAAAAAATAAAAAGGCCACACAGAAAAAGTTTCATATCAGTGTGATTGTTTGTTTTCATTATGAAGGAACTTAGGTATAGGTTTTGTTTAAAGATATGTCAGTAAAAATAATTCTACAAAGCTGTGCCTCAGCCTATGGTTATGCCATCCCTGCTTGTAGGTATGATCTCGGTCAGGCTCTAAGCCTAGGGGGTGCATCCACAGATGCTGCTTAAGTGATGTTGGGCTGGCAGCAAACCTCAAGGCAAGGGCTCATCTGCAGGAGGTACAAGGGGCCAGTGAATATTTGTCTGGGAAAGTATTTACTTAGTCTTTCCCACCAGCTCTGAATTCTCTTTCTCCTGAAAACCTCACTGTATTAGTTTACATAAGCTTTGGTTTGTGAGGCTCTGCTAGGTTTTTGCTTTCAGGGGTAGAAGCAGGGAGGTCCATTTCAGAGGACCAGCTGACTCCATTACCTGCCTTAAGACAGGTGAGAGAAGTTACTGTACCTGTCTCCTTTGGCTCTGATCCCCATTACTACATTGGTTTCTCACAGCTGTCACATAGCTCCCATGTGCAAGATGCCTGGATGGGCAGAGCTGGGCATCAGGTTATCATGCCCTGGAGGCTGCCTGCCTGACGTGTGTCCTTGTTTCTGTGCGGATGCAGAGATGAGGCAATAGCAATCGGCAGCTATGCAGTGATGAGATAGTCCTTTCTGAATTCCTATTTAATTAATTCAAGGAAAAATTAATCTGAAATAGATTACAAACTTCAGTCAGCAGCCCAAATCTAAACAGACTCCAGATAAAGAGCTGAAAAGATGATGTTTAGTATGGTTCTGCTTTCCCAGACTGGCTGTCCTTGCCTTACACCAGCCTCTATCTTACAGCTTACTGTCTTTGCAAAGATCTGAGGTAAGGCTGCTTAAATGCATCGGAGTTTAACTCAGCCCAGCAGCCCTGTTCTACCAGGTGGTGCTTCTGTAGTGAGAACCAGGCCCTGGCCTGAGGAGTTGGTTTTTCTCTCCAGCTGTTTTTCTCTTTGGCTTATTGATTACTTCTGTAGCCAGGAGGCTTTTTCCTGAGACCAAAGCCCTCATATTCAGCAGGTTATAGCAATAAAACTGTTTGTTTTACCAAGGCATCTAGAGCTGATGATTGTAACAACCGGAATACCTTCACCTCCTCACCCAAGGAGTAATAATGAGACTAAAATTATGTAGGACCACTCAACGAAATCTGCTGTCTATGCTTTGTCACAGAATCTCCTCAGTTCATGGCATTCAGTGAAAGTAGCTGAAGCTCTTGCTTCTCCGTGTTCTCTGTTGACTGTGGTCATACATCTTATTACTGCTTCAGATCACAAGGCTCACTTAAGCAAAACAAATGAAGAGCAGAACTCAAACCAAAGCTGTAACAGCAACATAAGAATTTGCCAGTCATTACACATACCCAGTTCAGGCAGCCAGGGAAAATGGCATGTTCCAGGCATTGTGTTCGGGGCCTGACAAATATGGCAAAATATACAATAAGTGGGTGTCCTGAAAAACAGTTTATTTCATTGAGCGACTCTGTACAGGTAAAGAGATTCTCCTATGTTTCCTGTCAATTGTGTTTTTAGCTAAATTAGCCTGAGAAAGTAACTCTCGTAGAGGTCTTGGAAGATTCTGGCTTAACAAGTGCAATGTGCTGCAGAACTTGAAGCTCCTTTTTTCTTTTTGGTAATAAAGAGGAAATTAAACCATAAGGTCTTAGCAGTGGCAACTTGTGACCAAGACGTAAAGTATGTATTAAAAATTCACTAACAACAGCATTACCAGAGGCACACAGTGTGTACAATCTTAAGTTTCAAAATCAGCCTTCCAAAGGAAATGACTTACAATGTGTACAGCTCCCTGGGGACACATTTTTGCTTCAGAAGGCCTTCTCTGAGTTTCAGCTACCCACGTGCTCACTCCTCACATCAGTGCAACCAAAAGAAACGTGAACATTGCTGTTATTCTAGCACTAGGATATGCTGTAATTTGCCAAAATCTGTGTTCTGCTTTTCTCAGAAATAACCAACATGCAGATTCTCAGAAGCTGCCAATGCAAGTATATCCTTGAGACGCACGTGCAATCTGCCTTCACTCTGTGGGATTTGCAGGATTTGGAATGGGAAAAAAAAAAAACAGACAGAAAAATTTAGTGTCATAGTATTCATTCTTCAGTTAAGATTTCTCCTTCAATGTTTCTTCACAAAGGGGAATGTGCTGGAGGATTTATTTACAAGACCCGTTATGACAGTAGTGCTTGTGAAGTAGTTTATTTATAGCGATATCTTGGTTTCTGACTCTTTGAAATACTACAAGTAGTCCTTTATTCCCCTTTAGCCGTAGGGAGAAGAATCGCATGAGCCATTTACAGATTCTTGAAAAACAGTGTTTCAAGGGAGCAATAGTGACTGTACCACAACTTGATTTAATAAAGGAAAAAAATGCAGCAACCTTTGCATGTTCTTTCCTGTACACTGTAAGTTACATTACAGGAAAGTGAAACACAGGAGATGATGAAAGCTTAGATCCCAAGAAAATAATATTTTTATCAAAGTACTGCTGAAAATAAACAGCTCATATGAGTGAGGGAACCCTCACAATACGCATGGGTTTCTTATAGTTAGAATCATTTTCAGTCACAGAAGACACACATCCTTCTTAAACACTGTCAGAGCCCCCTCCGTTCTGTCACTTACCTTAGAATTGCTTGCATTGTCTGGAAAACTGAATTGGCATGGTTCACTCTGAAATCACATTTCTTGTGAAAGTCTGATTGTTGTTTTTTTTTTCAGGTAGTCAAAAATTCTGAATTAAGAAGAATTTGGGTTGTGAATGGCCCCAGATGTTCGGTTTTCAACTGGTGGAATTCCCTTGGTATCTGAAGGTTTGAAATTAAAATCCAGCATCATTCATGGAAAAATTAAATGAGTCAAAACTCCATCAAGATGAAAATAAATTCTGAGAAATTTGCTTAGGCAGCTCCATGTGAGCAACAAAAAGCAGTACATCTTCGGCTTTCTCCAGTAACAAAATAAAGGCTTTCAGCCACTGAAGCCTTGATTATAGTGGTGAAAGTTGTTGGTGGGTTACAAAACTGGCACTGAGACTCTTTGAATAGCTTCAGTTGGAGGCTATGCAAGGATTCAATTTATTTTAAAAGGGGATCATTGGGAAGTGTGAGTGTATTCTGACTTAGCATTGCTCAAATGCTAACTTGAAGGAGCAATTTATTTTGCTTTTAATGAAAGATTGCAGCTGAGAATCTGCCTACTAGCTGCTAATGGCAAATATCCCAGCGATGTTTCAGTGCTCCTCATGAAGTGGAACCCTGAAAAATCACAGCTGTCTTCTGGCACCCCTGTCTGAACAGCAATCCTGTCAGAGTGCTGTCAGGATGATGAACAGTGAGGGAGGTGTTTGTCCCAGCAGAAGCCAAGAGAAGAAGAAATTAAAGAGCTCACGTTCCTTTTGGAGTAGTCTCTGACTAAACGGTTTCTCCTCTTGCTATATACTAGCTTTCCCCTCCACCAGGCCACTTTCTGTTGAGCAGCTGGTGGCTGGAAGTGACAGGATGAGGATGTTGGTGTATCTGTCTGCAGCCATCGCTCTCCAGTTTATTCCTCTGTGCAGGGCACTAAGGGAAGTTCAGCTTTGATTCTCGTCCCCGCCCCCCCCAATCAAGTGTGTACCCCTGAGATAAGTGCAGAAAGCAAAGCGTGTTGAAGACAGGGCTTGGAGAAAGTAGTGAGAGCTCCATGCTGCCGGGGGGGGGGNCTTGCCAAGAGCAATGCAAATGTCTCCTGTGGGTGGCAGTGTTTTGGATGAGTTGAAAGTGTTAACAGCAAACAAAACCAGAATGGCAAGCAGTTATTTACCTGCTGTGGAAAGTGCCTAAAACCAGTAAAGAACGTGTTATGTAGAAAAAGGAGAGTCTTTTAAACATTTACAACAATCCCTCATAACAACCTGTTGCAAGAACTAAAACAAACACCTAAGAGAATGAGCTGTATTTCTTAGGGCAGTGAAGATTTCTGAACAAAAATACATTTCTGTAGCATGAAGTCAAAAAGCCAGACTTGCACTGTATTGCGAAGAATTTTAATGAATTCTTGTACCTAAGGCATTGGCCTTTTGTACTGTCAAGCCATTGAGCAATGCAGTGAATTTACTTACATTTCAGGCCAGTAAGACAGTGAAAGTGCAAAATCAACCCTGTTCTCTTATTTTAGTTTAATTTATTAACCTTTGTCAGACACTATACAAAATTTTTGCTTGATGATTACTGTTCTTGCAGCTAAGTATGTGTGTAATGATTATGTATAAGTATACTTAAGTGATTTAAACCACATCAAAATTAGTTACTCGTGGTGATGTAGGAGGAGCAGCACAGAAGTTCCATTTTATTGTATCATCACAAATTCATGTCTTTTCACAGTAGAGCTTTCCCCTGCAAAAATAAAAAAGATCTTTATATATATATATATAATCACAGCTAAGGACACAAAGTATGTTTTGCAAAGGTTAAGGAAAATCGTTGAAAATTACATGCCCAGTCAAATCACCAATATTTTGTGTATAGTCATCATAAAAACCGAATGTGCCCTGGCAGTGAGTAAAAAGTAGGAAGACAGCAGTGGGAAAGCTTTCCTCTCATAGTATGGAAGAAGTTCAGTCCAGAACTTCCACCATGCTAGAAACAACACGAGAGTTGGGTCTAAACTAGCCCTCCTCAGATGTGACACTGTCTTTTATAGTCCAAAGAGTGTTCAGTGGCAGATATTGTTTCTTAATAGCATCAAAACAATGACAAAGCAGAAATGTGAGATTTAATTTGTAGCAACCCAAACGGAGAGTGGAAAGTTTCTGTTTCCTCTGACAGACTGCTTCACTTCTAGGCTCGAGGAAACCCAGTCTTGCATGTGGGTGGGCATGTTTTTACCCCAAGACTTTCTTATGTGAAAGACAGACTCTGTGATACCAGCACATGTAACTAATACTTCAAAGTTTCTCTGACTCTCAGCTCATGACATTCAACAAATCATGCCAATTCTTTCCACAGAGACACTCACTGATAAATTCAACAAGAGCTGAAAATGAAGTCAAGTCAAAAACATGAGAGGATGACTTTATGTTGACTGCAATAGGTTTTAAGTTAGGGGCTGTATAGAAGTGAAAGTATTAGCAGTTATATTGAAAAAATACTTGAGAAAAACTGTGCTTCTGCACCTCTATCCTTCTTTCTTAGACACGTGAAAGCTGAAGCACAGTAATACTGACCAAGCTTCTGTGTGCATCATAAGAAGGTGAGAATATGACTCTGGAGTTGAGTCCAAGTATACAACGAGGTTTGTAAAGTGTGAAAATGTTTTAGCAGGACTAAAGCAGAGATTCATGGGCAAGCAGTTTCATTAAGTCTTGCAAATCTGTTGACCCACAGTTAAAACTTTTCTCAAAGTAGCTGTTCTTAGAGACTTGAGAAGAAAAACAAAACAAAACAAAACTTCAGCTGTCTTTTAAAAGAAATTACTTTCAGAAAGTTGTTAAGTGGTTGAACACATCAGGTCTAGCTTCTAGCAATCTGACCTGTAAATAAATCCACCTGTTGTGGTTATTACTATTACTGTTATTACGAATTACAGTTTTAAAACCTGCCTCAGAGCATGGGTGCGGTTCAAGACCCATTGCTTCCTAAAATCTTGGGGCTGGAAACACTGCAAAAAGTATTTTTGGATTAGTGCTGTAATATTAATCTTCATTTTCTCTGGTTGCTTGTTGGTGCTGCACCTAAAAATCTTTGTGAGATTTGGTGCTCCCAGAAATCCAGGATTCCAGGATTTACCATGTCTGAAATTCCACGGGCAAGTTATCTTACATTTTGTCTTTCATATTCTGTGAGAGAAAGAGGTGAGTTATATTGTTTAAATATGGAACATATCCCTTACACATTTGAATCTTTCCTGTTTCAACAAACAGCTCTTCCTTCTTGTTCATTTTCTCCTAGAATATTTATACCAATTTAAAGTCTTGTAATCAGTATGGGAAAAAGCATGGAAAGCTTTTTGCAGTTCACAGAGAAATACAAGATTTTTTTCTCTTTTGAGGTAAGTAGGATTTCACCCAACCCTAATCATTAGTTTTTTTAATTGAGAAGGTACTATGAATAGAAATTACACACCTGAAAGTGCTAAATAAGAGGAAAAAGAGGAACAGCTAGAGGATGGGTTGTTACAAACTCTCCCAGTTTGGCAGAAATGTCTGTGAACTTAAAGAAGATCCAGCATAACACTGGTTTTAAAAAACAGCCTCTAGAGCTTACCTGGAAGACTACAGTACCTTTAGTGAGTCAGAAGCTGTTAAAGGTGCAAACAGGGAAAATGTATAAAAATAGGATTTAATAACGAATAAACCACATGGCTTCCTCAGAGCATGTACTACAATGATGCGATAAAGTGATTCAATACAAATTATGAAGTCCTTAGAGTTTGTGAGAGCTTCTCAAGATTAGGTTCTATAGAAAGGATGCTGTGAGGCAAAGTTCAGAAAAGACTGAAAATGACAATAAAAAAACAATTACACTAATGGGGAAGTCATGCAGCATGGCCAAAGGTGAGTCTTCCCATGTTGTGCTAAGATTTTCCTCACGACAGCCTGGCCAATACACTGCTTTGAAAGAAGTCTTATCTAATTTTTTGCATCTTGAGAAAGGTACTACCAAGGAAATTCGGGTGACCACCTTCTTGTGAGTACATGCCTACAAACATGGAAGAAACTCTCTCATGAAAGAGAGCTGACAGGTGTGAAATAATGAGGCAGTGAAGAAAGGCAAAGAGGCATGTCTACTGATTAAAGCACTTCTGTGTTTTGGGCAAAGATGATTCCACCTGTCACGTAGTTAACAATAAAACAAGATAAGAGGATGGCAGGTTAGATATCTTGGAGCATGAGCGTGATATAAATCAGAGCAGTGGAGGTTTTGCAGCTGGAGAATTACAAATGCTTCCTTCTCAGAGCTCCGTTCTGCTGTTTTCATGGATGTGCAAATCAGGAGAGCTCACAAAGTCAGCAGGTTCCTACACATGGGCACAGCTAGTCAAATATACCTCAGCATAGATTCATCAAACCTCAGTGCACTGTTGGAGCTGCACAGACAGGCAGGTGCTGGCACAGCAGCTGGAGAAGCCAAATAAGCCTTCTAGCCATCGAGTTCAGCTATCCTTGCAGACCCTTGTCTGAGGAAGAAACAACGTATGGATCTGCCTATTTATTCTGCGTACTTCAATAGGGGAAGCTCGCTTGTGCTTTTGCGCAAGTTAAATGGATATCACCTAGCGGTTTCAGCCAGAAATCAACTGCCCACACATAATTATCCTTATTTCCTTAGAGGGGAAGAACTTACTCAGAACAGGGAACTCTGCCCAGTTTTTGATTATTTCTAAAAGCCATCCATTCATAGGAAAGTGCACTCATGCCACCATGCGTAGGGGCTAGCATTTCCTAAATGCATGTTTTCACAGCACAGCAGTATGTCTACATTCTTGGGGGTGTTTTCATGCCAACAAATTCTGGTTATGTGGGCTTCTCATATGTTTGATAGGCTGTGGATTTTACCAAAGTTGTGTAGGACAGACACCATCTTCTAGGCTGAACTAGAGCAGCTGAAGACATTACTGTGTCTAACTCATCAGAAAGGATTGCAAAATAGCTCCCTAATCATCTTCAACTCAAGGTATCCAGCTAGCTCAAACCTTTCCCATGCAGCAGAGATGTCCTACTGAGAGCAGCGGACGCATAGGTTGCTACCACGGGCACTCTTCTGGGAGAGCCGTGGTGGGGGTGGTCATAAAGAGAATAGAGAAAGTGCAACAAGACTGGGGACAAAAATAGGATCACCTGGTATTTCTGGGCTGACATCCAACCACAGCCTCATTCATGTTTTTCTTCAAATCACAACAAAGGTGTAAGTGCAGTTTCAGCACTACTCCCGCAGCCAGTCAAGGGACCTCTGGTGGTGTTATTTATATATTTATTTCATGCCCAGAGAAATGATCAAAGTCCTTGACTGTCTTTGGCATAGGTCACACAGAAAATCTCTAACAGAAGCAAGAATTAAAACTGGGCCTTTTGCTTGGAGGGAGGAACAAGAACAGTTATGAACCAAGCCTCTGCATAGCTGGAAGAAATCGCTATGTATACTTTGAGAACTCAAGTATATGAGCCAGAAAATCTCATATCCGTCAGAGAATGAAGGGGAAAAAAGCAGTTTGGTGTGAAGACACAGAGTCTGCACATAATGTGAACATAGCACCAATCTAGATGCTGCAGCAGGAGAGGGGAGAGGGACAAGTCAGACATTGCAAGGGACTCAGCCATGGTCCTTGGCCCTGCTGGGTCCTGTTCCCACCCTAGGAGCATGGCCCAGGTAAGCTGTCCAGGGAGCTCTGTGCCAGGGTGGCAGGGACAGAGATACCTAAATGATGTGGCTTGTAAGCAGAGCTACAATTATTTATAAACCATCACATTAACACCTGTAGAAACTAGCTCCCCTATAAATGTTCGCTAAAGTTTTGATTTTCTTCAGTCAGATTAAGTGTATCCCAATTTGGTACAAATCGTCTTGTATCTGATGACATCACAGGAGTGTTTCAGATTAGTGCAGCAAGTCTAGGCCAGTAGTGAAAACTGGGTCTTTTATTAGGCTAGATGGCACCTTTACTCATCCAAGATTGTTTTCCTCCAGCTGTACATAATTGTTCTCCCCTGTATTGGTTGTGTGAGTGCTGACCTTGTCTTTCTAAAGCATGATTTCAGATTTCAGTGAAGATCCAGCTGCAAGGGGCAGGAAAGTAAGGCCTCACCCAAGGACTTTAGAAATGCATTGTTATTCCTATTGCTTTCTGCTCTCTGTGTGCCAGATCTTAATTTTTTACGAGGATCTGAGTCTTAGCGGTATAAATGCAAGATAAAATTAATCTCCACAAAGCCCAGAGGTCAGCTCCTGTTCATTAGCCAGTGGATTTACCAACATTTCTACTGAACCACATTCTCGGTAAGACAGCAGCAGAAAAGGGTGATGGCATTTTTTAATGAATATGGAAGGAGAAACACACTATCACTGAATTTCATCAGGAAGTTGTGCTTCTGTTCTGTTTTTTGGAGAGGGTTTTTGTCTCTCAAGACACTGTACTATTGTTGAAAATATTTTTGAGTGAGCCATCAGTATTTGTCTCAACTGGGAATAGGACATACAGTAGTCATTTTGACTTACATTAATAACTGATTTACAGCTGTCCATTAGTTTTTGTTCCAAGGACAGGAAAGGGAAAGCATACAGAGACTTTTTCATTTCAGGGCTATAGCTGAGCCTGGCCCACTATGCCTGTCTAATGAAAAGTAAGCCATGTTCACACTCAGTTTTGGCACAAGATCTCTGTTTCAGATTATTCATTTTCATTTGCTTTCCTACATCATATTATGCTGCCAGTCTAAGTGGCTATAAAGCAGACTGCTATAGGTGCAAATGCATGCAGACACAGTGTCTTTACTAAAGAGAGAAAAGATATGTCTTCATCTGGAAGAGATTCAGAACAATATTATGACATTAAGAATAAAATGTTCCCAAACCCACAGGAGACAAAATGTTAATGTTCTGTTAAATGTATAAAAGCTAAGAAAGAAATGAACTTCCAGGTAAAATTTGTCATATTATTATAGTTGAGTCAATACTTCTGCCAAGTCTCTTCATTTACAATCCCCTCTGCTCCCAGTAAGGTCAGCTATGAGAAAACGTGGCTTCAGGAACTACAAGGCTGATTATTTGAGTCAATAACATCTTCTCAAGTCCTCTAGCAATAGTATCTGTATATTTTGGTCACCCAGTTTTTCCAACAGCCATCCTCTGTCCCTCGCAGGCTAAGAACCCCATGAAACATGGTTAGAGTAATAACAAATACAGTAGGAACAAAGAGTGAAAATAGATACATAACCAATGACTCAGCATCTACTTCTACACAAAACAGCTTCAGCACAGCTTTTGATATGTGTTTCCCAGCATGGCTGTTGTATAGATTAAAGCTGACTCCTAGTGTGTGGACTTTAGATTTGAACAAAGATTATGCTTTTTGCAGAAGAGGGATATGGTTAAGAGGTTTGCAGATAGTAATTTCTTTGACTCATTGCTTTTTTGTGCATTTTTGTTGAAAAATTGTTGAGAAATCAGTCCTATGCAACTGATTCCATCAAGCTCACTGTCAACCAGACTGCAGTGATGAGAATGCAACCTGTATGTTAACTGCAAGGAACACACTTGAACTTCACATTCCTCTGGACAGTTTTTCTTGGGCATCTTAAACTGTGTCATATTTCTTACTTAGGAATGGATGCTTTTAATCCAGGAATGACTTGGTAAGTGTATTTATGTGTCGTTTTCTGGGTTTCCTGTAGACATTGTTACATTCCTGGTATATTTACTTTCTTCAGATATTCATACTTCTGTTTATTTTAAGTACTTCTGAAAGCTGAGTTTCACCGAGTAATCACTGGATTATTTTTCTGAAAGTTAATTCTGGAGGGCTGAAAATGGAAATAAGTTATTTCAACATATCTTGAATATTTCAGAAAACATTGTTTTTCAAATATCTGTCTACCTTTACTGACGATGTCCATAGGATTTCACCTCCACTCTGGAATTGCGGCATTTTGCCTTGAATTCCAGTTATGGTCCAAGGAACGTGTGCTCCTAGTTCCTCATTCCCTGCATGCTTCTGGCTCCATTTGCCTAAAGAGGTCCAATGATTGACCAAGACTATGTCTGCTGCATGCACTTGATGTCTGCGTGATGAAATAATTTCAGTGAGCCAGATGCAAGACTGGTGTAAAGAGGGTATTCTGCTTTGCTCTTTAGAGGAGGAGACCCGTTGTTATTGCACGCTAGTTAAAGACACATATTTCATTGCAAGGCCACTCTTTTTACTCTGATGAATTTTCTGAGAAGTACATCCATCTGCCCCGTTTCATTAGATCAGTAATCATTATTTCTACGGTAATAAAAGTCAGTTCACTCTCATCCAAATGTAATGCGTTCTTTGCTGAAGATTTTTCCAGATTCCTTTTTTTCATACTTTTATTTTTTTTTTTAGTACATAAATTATTTCTTTTTGGGAACATTCTTGACTATCTACTTGTTACAATCTGAGCAGCTGTGTGCAAATTCCGTTCACAGGTGAGTGTGTTGTGTCAGCTACCACTGTTAGTCACGATAGTTCTGTTTCATCTTAGTCAGAAATATTCTCCTCAGTCCTGTAGCTCCTCAGAGAGCTTTTGCTGCAGTGATCAGAACATTGATATGTTTGAAGAGCATTGAATTTCAGGTATTAGGGACCTTGTCTAAAAATCAAGGAGGTATTTGGTGTCTTTGTTTTCTCCTTACAATAAAGGAACTAAGAATATCATACCACCTGAACACTAATTGTGAGTCTTGGCACTTAGCTCCATAATAAACTCCCTGATTTGCTGTACTTCCCTCCAGAGCAGAAACTCCATCAAAGTATGTGTAAATATTGTGTTCTTTGAGCTGTATGAGACACACTTTGTGTTACACATCAGCAAGCACTGAGTATTCAGTGTGTGTATTGGAAGACTCTGTGCATGTGTTTTTAACAAAAGCTTTGCTCACCCTACAGACAGTCCGAAGTTAATTACTTTTCATGTCAAGACAAACAGAATACCTTACAACAAATATCTCAGCCCCCTGAGCTTGCCCTCCACTATGGACTTTTTCAAGGTGAAAATGCCAAACCAAGGAAGAGATGAAGCCTTCAGCAGAGTTTCGAATTAAGGAGGAAAATATCCCTCCTGACTACTCTCACTTTGGTTAACCTAGATCATAGACTGCTGATTTTTCAGTTTGAAGGCCAGGGGAGAAACATTATTTGAGAAGGCTGTTCCTTGTTCTATCTGCACTCAAAAGACAGATGTCAAAATCTATGGTGTAACTTACTAACATGAAAACCTTTGCTACCCATGCATCAGGGCTCTTTTCTGTCCCAATACGGAATTGGGGGAGGTTTCTTTTTGATCCCAAGAGATGAAATTAAGACACAAATGAGGTAAAATGCTGTGCAAATAAACTTAGATTTATTATCAAAGAATTGAGAGAGAATAGCGATAGGACAGAGTGAAACGGAAAGGCAGAAATTAAGCAACAATTTGAGATAGGGTTGCAAGAATAGTCACCACCCAGGAGGTCTGATAGGTGTTCCAGGGATTCATTGATGGTCCAGGAATCCAAGAGTCCAGGAGGTTGCTGGTGGCAGGTTGACAATGGCAGGCTGATGGTGGCAGGTTGAACCCACATTGACAAATTTCTGCAGAGTT
>VXAV01005645.1:169492-193219 GCA_013399715.1 Alectura lathami | reverse complement strand
ATAAGCACGTACATTAGCAATTATTTATGAGTTAAATCTTGCTGAGTATAACTACATTTTTCTCTCCTTGCCTAGCTACTGGCATTATTTATGCAGAATTGAAAAGTAAATGAAAATTTACTTTTGCCATTGTTTTGATAACATCCACAAATGATCTTGTGCAGAAAAACATTTATGATGCCTTCTATCAGAGACTGCAGTATGAAAAAATGAAGAGTAGTTTTTTTCCAAACACATTTCTTCTCTGCCTTTCAGCTCTAGACAATCCTGTCGGCCTTACAAAAGATGAAGTTCAAAAAGTAAAAAGTAAAAGAATGGTCATTTTTGAGATTAATAAATCAATGTAATCTTCTCCTGAGACAGAAGATGAAAAATAATCTTTCTCATTTCTACTATCTCATTATTGCTATCCAGCTCAAATCTCAGATCAACAGACAGACCTGTAGAAGAGGAGAGCTCAGAACCTAACTGTGCAGTTGCCGAACTGCTGATTTTATCCTTGTAAAAGGTAACTTTGAGGGTGTGATGCATAAACACTACTGACACCAGTGATGGCTATAACCCCTTCCACCACTTTCCATCAAGATATTTGATGCTAAAGCTGTATCAGACCACAAAGAATACAGTATTCTGTACAAGCATCAAATATCTGTATTCAGATTCTGATGATGTAAATGATCTGATCTCTGGGAACTCAAATATTTTGCTAGAAGAATTAAAACTCATGGCAACATATAGGAAATGTGGAACTTTGTTTCATCCACCAATGAACAACATAAATATTGTAACCTGAATCTGACACAGCTTCCAACTCACTGTATTGTGAAAAGCCTGTGCTGAGCAAAACCCAAGAAATTTCCTCTTTTTTATTCATCTTGCGCATTTTTCCTTTCAATATGTTTTTCTAAGCCCTCAGAACACGAAAATAATTCCTTCTGTACAGCAGAGTTTCGTGTATTATCAGTTACTATAACTTATTCCTTAGGGATTATGGGAAATGATACTAAAGAGACCTGACGACTCTCCCTCTTATGAAATCATGTTTAAAAGTTGCAAGACCTTTGAAAGAAAGATGTAGTTCATAGCCTGCTTCTATATTGGCATGTTTGGTTATTATTAAAGATAAATTAGATCCTGTAGCATCCCAGGACTGCACAGATGATTTTTTTTCTTTATTACCACCAGGTAAGAAAGATTTCTGGTCTTCAGAATACTTTTAATGTGGGTGCATAATCTAGATGAGAGAAATTCAACAAGTAAGTGCACACCAGAAGTACTTGAGGAAAAAATACAATCTTTTTTACCAAAATGTTCTCAACAAGGTTTTGTCAAAAAAGTTTTTCAAGTCCAGGATGATCCTCACATGCTAGAAAATAGCCAATTTATTTAAAATTGAAATTATAGTCCTCTACTTGTACTTAACTGATAAACACAAGTCAGGTAATCAAATAGTGAGAAGACTTAATAAATCATTCTTGATTGTGAAACAGGTGTACTTCCTGGCACAACCCATCATTCTTGTTTTGTCTCATTCAGATTCAGAAGTCTGAGCAGAATGCTTGCAGCCAGACCAACTCCTGCATGCCCAGGTTTCCTTCCAATCTAAATGACACCCAGATATGGGAAGTTCATCCCTTTCATCAGCATGCAGTTGGGATGTGTATCTGGACAAACACAGCAATAACAAATTCTCCCGCATAGGCCATGCTGTAGACCAAAGACCACTGAATTGCTCAGAGAACACGTGTTTGTTTTGCATTTCCAAGAAGTCCAACAGAATTTTGGGGTTACATCTCAAATTCAACATAATTCTGAAAATGAAGTAGGATCTAGTGTAAAGGACTGTCTAACTAAAGTCAGGAATTTATCTATATCTCCCTGAAACAGACTCTTCTTCATTGCTTCTTCAAAAGCAATCTGTTTTGAATGGAAGATATTTTTATAGGTATTTGATAAATAATAGATACATTACTTTTGAAAAGGGTATACTGTCTGTTTAGGACTGGAATTTTGATTTGGATTGTGATTTAATCTCTATAACTGTAGAAGCTATTCAAGAGTGAATGTTGGTAGAAGGATGATTCACTCACTCAACATTAATAAGGCCAGAAGGAACCACAGTGATCACCTAGCCTGACCTTTTCTTTAAACCACAGAGCTGCCTGGAATTACCATATGAAGTGCCAGGAAAGTGTCACGTATCAATTGTTTAATTTCTGTCATAAAGGGTCCATTTCAGTCTCTGGGATTTTTCTTCAAATGGTTAATTAATTCTTTTCTGTTAAACTTTCATCTAATGCCTACATCAAACTCCTGCTGCCTCTTCCAGCTGGTGGGTGCTCTTGTCTATTTGGTCACAGAGTTCCTTACCACTGTCTGCAGATCTGCCTCATCGCTTTGAACATGTGTGGTGGTAACGGCACTGCTGGCTGGCCATGGCTAGCACAACCTCATTATCACCACTTCTGCTGCCCTTGCTGTGGGACAGTGCCTGAGGTGGTGAGGACACTGTCCCACCTGCCTCGCTGTTACACCAGCTCCTGGCTCACCTGTCCTGGGGAACAGGCCACTGTTGCTGCCCCCTGGCAGAGCCTGACCATGACGCTGACCACAAGTCCCTTAAAAATAAGGCTTTGCTCTTCTGGCTGTGAAGGAATTTACAGCTGCATGCTGCATCCTCCAAGAGACATCCTGGCTTTGTCTTTTCCTGAGCACAGGAGATATGAAGAATATCAGGTCCATATAAGCTACAGCAGACAGAAAGCACACCGGTTACAGGATTTGATGAGATTCAGCCACTTCTGGGCTTGACAAAGTATATGCATGTGTAGTTGATAAGCTTTTTCTTTGCTGCTAATGAGCACAGATTTGAACAACTCACTTTGACTGAGAGTACTGAAGGATAAAAATATGTCCTAGAGAAGCTGTTTAGATGATGGTAGCCTAACGGTTCCATAAGGAGGTGCTAGAAAATGCTGGCTGAATTTAAAGCATTTACACACACATAAAAGAAAAATTGACTTGAAAAAGAAAGCTGGACACGTGGAGACAAGTTAGAGGCAGACAAAACATGTTACCTTATGTGGCAGCATAGGCAGTTTTCTTTCATATGACTTAATTATTACTTCATGAGCAAATTGCTTCACTAGATTGCATGCATCACAGGTCTGATGAAACTCATTTCTCGTGACCACTCAAGTAATATAATTACACAGTGCAAAAATGTTTACTTCAAAAAATGTGCATTTCCAGTTCAATTGCATAGCAAAATAGTTTTTCCTTTTTAGAATTTGGCCAGATTATGTATTCCTAAGCATGCACTCAGTTCAATAACACCTGTGCCTTACAGAGCTTCCTTCCTTACTAAAAGAAATGGCACTCAGAATAATGTTATCCAAATAATCTTTATCTCACTGCTGATAAAACATCATTTCAGTAGTTAAAAACTTGTTGTCTTGAACTGTTCTCTTTTTAATCCAATGCTTCCATAAAATGGGAGCAACATGGAGCTACAATGTGGTATGAGTTCTTTCCCAGCTGACTCGCTGATACTATGAGCAGAATACATGTATATTAGGTTTGGTGCAAGGGTGAATGTGTGTGCCATGTGGCTCCTTAATTCTTCACTTAAGACACATACTGTAAATGCAAGAGAGCTAACACAACAGGGCTCACTCAGGAGCACTATAGTTAGCTGTTGGTATGGATCAAACAGAGATTATTACACATCATCCCCAAGATCAGGAAAGCAGGGAAGGAGTTGTACACCAGAGTGTGGTGGATAGCCAAAAGTTTCTATGTAAACACAGACATCTTTTAAGTCTTTTTTTTTTTTTTTTCCTACAGATACTGGCATAAAATTGTACAAATGAGTTTTACATTTTGAGGATAAATAACATACAGCTCCTGAGCAAGTGCCCAAGAGGGAGTCAGCAATACCATTCCTGAAAAGGAATTGTCTTTTTTTTTCTGAAAAAAGCAGTCAGATGGCAAGCCTTAACCCACTAGCTCAGCTCAGGAATGTGCCCTTAAAGTGAATTTCCCACTCAAAGTCACCTACTGGACTTATTTTACAGAGTGGTGTCGTATGACAATACACAAACTGGATTTCCTTCAGACAAAGTCAACCCTGAAGTTCTATCTCAGAAGTCCACCTAATGCTTCCAGCCACTAACAGGCTCTTCGATCTCCGAAGCCCTCCCAGAATATATACAGTAGGGTTGTAGGATACCCTAAATCAGCTTTTTTCCTCTTCTCAGCCATGCTAATGTAGACACAGTCTTACGTGGCGTGTTCAAGGTTTAAGTAAAAGAAGGTTCATGTTTTATGCAAATGGTGAAAATATTCATTCAACATTAAATGAACATTGGAAAATGACTATCTTCAAAATCCTTTATGCAGAGCAAAATTCACACTCTCCGGTGTCTTTAAGCTGTGTAAAATCACAGTGAAATCAATTGAGCTGTGCATGTAAACATGTATTTATGTGCACTTAGGAGTGCTTAATCTTACAGAAATCATAAGAGGCTAAGTTCCTGAACCATGTCCACAAATGATACAGACGCATATGGGATGTCAGAGTGATTAAGAATGTCTTTAAATATCTTTATGGCATGGTTTGTGGCACTAAGAGACATGGTTTAGTGGTGAGACTTATTATCTCAAGTTGATAGTTGGACTTGATTGTCTTGAAAGTGAAAGGAAATGGCCTTTTTTTTACAGGAAATTTGACTGTAGAAATTTAGATTGGTGAAGTCTTTAATCTTCAGTGGAAAGTGATTGACCCTGAAAAATGGTTGGAATTATAATCCTGAGCAGCTAGTTCACAGAGCTCACGTTCGACAATATCGCCAACAGAAAAGTCAGAATATGTACAAAAATTGAATGCTCTCGAATATGTAGTGCGATTCCCATGTCTATGAGCAAACACTAACCTTCTGTTCCATAAGTAATGTGTTTGTAGGGATTGCTGCAAATGCCTTGTAGCTTGTCTTGATCTTGTATTGCTAAAAGGGTAAACCAGAAAGCAGGAAGAGAAGTAAAGAAGGGTAGAAGGGGGAGAGGGAGAAAGAGACAGGAAAGGAGAAAGGTATGACAGAATGAAAGATGATTTTAATTGTCTTAGAGGCACAGTGCAACAATACAAGACTTACATATTACCTAGGAAAGCTATTTCATAAAGAAAATCTAGTGTTTCTGCTAAGAATTTAAAGGACTGTGATGCACATCTTTTGCATTTAGGAACAAGGTAGGACTACATGAACATCCTATATCAGCAGTTTATAAATAGGTTTTGACCGTTTTCTACTGATTATCCTTGAATGAATATCAAAAGAAGCCATGAGTTCATTGCCAGTTTGCTTGCAATTTGAAATGATCATGCAAAGCTACTTCTGTCAGTACATGCAACTCAAGAGCTGCTGACATGGGGTGTGATCCTGGACCACGAAGTCACAGGGATATCTGTGATTGGCTTTGATAAGACTGACTACAATCTTTAAATGCTGAGTTACTTGTGAAAGTGCATAGATGACTTAAGTCATATAGCACTGCTTTTCACCTCCTTTATAGGTAACTTTGCCTGCCAAATATTTCAAAAGAAGTAGAGAAATTTTTACACTCAAATCAGGTATGCGGAACTGACAAACTAAAAGATAAAAACTGTATAGTTTGGGATACAAAAATTCTAAGATCAGGCTAAAAAAATATTCTTTTTAAATAATTTATACTTTTGACTATATTAATTTGCCCAATGATTTTAACACCCCAGAAGCCGTACATTTTACATTTTCTTTTTAATTATGGAAACTAAATTGAGTTATTTTTAAATGATCAGTGGGATTCTTCTATACTTCGGTGAATTCAAGAGCTAGGACTCTTAATTACAAGGCTGCTAAGGTTTTTTGGAAGGATGTAAATTATTAAAAAGGGATTCAAAATGTTTGCCCCTTTTCAGCAACATATTAACTAAAAAAAAAAAAAATCACAGATTCAGAGAATAATAAAGTTTTAAGTTATTGGTTGAATATTTTTGTAAGATTTACCATGAAACAAAGTTTCTTGTGAATAGGCTAGGATTTTTTAATGTTTTATTGTCTGTGGCAGTGAACGCTAGTAATTTTGAAACAACAGGCTGAAAAACATGCTGTACTTTGGGTTATTCATTTTTCTTCAATATAATACATTAATGAGCTATATCTTTCAGAAACTCATCAACTTTGATGTGGCAACACTCTGCTATAAACTTGTATAGGTATACATGTATATATTTATGTATGTACAACATCTATGTGAAGATAAGGTATTAAATCCAAAACACTATGCATTGAAATAAGATGGAAGGTCACAATTCCAAATATTAAAATTGGCATATCTACAAAAATACATCCCTGCTTATTTGTAACTGACACTCAATCAATAAGGTGATTTAATTGAACATGTGAATGAAGTGCAGCTTCTTCACAAACCCACAGGTTTTTCCATATCTCACGAGTACACTGTGACCACGATGAGGTCAGTTGTATTGCTACATGAAATAAAAAAAGACATATTCGATTATTAATATATATAAGGGTTTCAATTGTTCTTTAATGGCTTTATTGCTCACAGGTCCTACAGTACCTGGCAGTAATGTGAAATTGTCAAAATCATGGTTCTGGAGATGAATGGGAACTCTTTGCTTAGTTTCTGCTGTATAGGAGTGTACTTCTTGATAAGTCAATTTGCATTACTTAAAGCTATTCTTCAGTGTGTAAATATATTTAATAATCTGGTTCTTAGGAGTTTAGTAGCATTTTAAAACAGCCATAGACAGTCATGTCTGCTGGCCTGCACATTAGTCCAGTCAGAAAAGAAAGAACTCCACTATCACAACTTAGGCAAATATCAGACTGAGGAGATTTTCAGAAAACATCCTACTTGCCTTGCTCAAATGATCACCTAGGGCACCCATGGGGCACTGCAAAGTGCGCTGGGAACACACCTATAAAGACTTGAAATTAGCAACTAACCACAGCAGCGTGGGGCTCCGCATGAGTTACCTTCCCTGCTTGTGGTAGGTTTTGCAGCTGTGCTGAGCTCCATGTTACTACAATTAATTTGCTCTCCAGCTGTTTTGAGTAGATTTACATGCATTCCTCTGCTATATTCAAACAGGAATAATCAAAGAACACGTAGGAATAACGCACCATTAAATCACCTCAAAGAGTTTTCAAACAGCCGGAAGTCTTAATTCTAATCTCTTCTTGCAGAATTAGCAATTTTATCTGTCTCCAATCCATTAATTGGTACATGTGTAGACATACACACTCCCCATTAAAGAATTATTATTGCATAACTGTACTGATACCATGCTAGTGAAACAGTTTGATGTGCACGTTGAAAAGTACACCTAATGTCAAAGTTCTGTTTTAATAGGTGCAAGTTTAATAATTGTTGAAGCACCACTGAGGTTGCAAAATTACACATGCCAAGTCAAGCACTTCTGTACTTTTCACTTGATTCTCACTTAGAAAATTCGTACATGCAAAATTTTGTCGTGCATCAACAGTCATCAGATAGAGCACTTTGCTCTTTCTTTTGTCCTAAAGTTGAACTGATCGGTACTAATGAGATGAAAATGCTGCTTGAGATGCTGATGTCATCTCTCCTCAATCTTTTACTTTTTTTCCCCTGGAAATATACTGAGATTTGAGACTGAAAAATTATCAGAGAGCCTGGTAGCATTAACAGATGAGCAACGGAAATGTCTGTTGAGTTATTTCAAAAACTCAGTATGGAAATAAATGAGAGCAAGAGGGAAGTAGGGCAGTGAATACTCACTAACTGTACATGGAGACTCAGCCTCACATTTTAAACCCAGAAGACACTTTTCGTGTACTGAACTTCTGGCTGCATTTGATTTAAAGATTTCAGACCATTCACATCCCCCGTGGAGCCAGCTTTGTCTGCATGATTATAAATAGCACCAGTCGCACCACCCAGGCCAGCTAAACTAGCGGACACTCTCCCATGCTCCACAGGGTGGTTCGCAGTTTCAGAACTGTCACTGCATCACATGAACAGTAGAATGGGCAGGAAAAGGGGCAGCTGGAATGAGAGAAATGATGAAATAGTCTCTGAAAGTGTAACCCAGGCAACAGCTATGTGTCACAAGCAGAGAATTTCCTTGTCAGCAGAGGTTGCACTGATGGTGGCAGACACCAAAACTGGTTTGCCATCTGCAGGCTCAGTCATGCTTTCCTGTTTTGTCTCAGGAGGCTTTTTTTTTCTTGGAATTTCTACAATTTCATTTCTCTCTTTCATTAAGTAGTCCTAACAATGCATAGTGACATTGTACAGCTGTTCTTGGCACAATGGCTCCTTTTGGCTTGTTTGGTTCTTAAAAGAACCATTCATGACAATTGCTGCTCTGTGCTGCTTTAAACTTTTCATTTCCAATTAACATTTTTCAGGCAGTCCAGATCATCCCCACCATGGCTAAGCTTTTAAAAACACATCTGACAAAACTTGATCTGGCAGACCAGGCTGTAATTTTGTGCTGTGAACAAATAAATCAATAAATTATGATGGCCTTTCTGAGATGGGGTGCTGGAGGAGAGCTCTGAAGTCAGCAAGAGGAGGCACTAAGAGTGAGCACAGAGTGCAGAGATTAGATAAAAGAGGCTGGAGAGCCTTCTGCGGCTCTGATGCCTCCTGCCACCAGCTCTCCCCTTGTGCAGGGCAGGTTCATTTATTATCCCGGGCACCTATCTGCCACATATCTTTGATCAGCTTTACTTTCCTTCCCCTTCCCATTTGTGAGATTTGTCTTTAGGTTTAAAGGGAGGCTGGTT
This sequence comes from Alectura lathami, assembly GCA_013399715.1. Lineage (NCBI taxonomy): Eukaryota > Metazoa > Chordata > Aves > Galliformes > Megapodiidae > Alectura > Alectura lathami. The sequence continues at coordinate 184,385 of VXAV01005645.1, read as the reverse complement.
CCTAAGCCCTCCTGCAGCAATTGCCATCCTTGCTTATTTTCACTCTGCTGGGACTTCCCCTCCTTTGGTTGAATGACAAACAGCATGAGCACAGCTGATCCATCAAGTATGAGACTTTCATATTTGCAACAGCACATCTTGTAGGAAGCTTGGCACTTTTCCCCCTTGTCCTCTGTCTAGCACAATAAGATTAGAAGTACCAGTGGGAAAGAAAGGAAAGAAACATAGGACTGTCCTTGGCTCTTGGCTCCAATGTCCCTGCTCAGCTAAGGTCAGTAGGTCAGAGACACTGGACACAAATCTAGTAGTATTTCTTCCAATCCATGAATATACATATATATATATATATATATTATGCTAAGGGATTCTACAACATCTTCCTCAAAATCCAAACATGTTGCTAGCAATTCCAAATAGTAGGATTTAGTTGTCATTACCTTTGCTTAACAACGCTTCCTTCCTTTTCCCCAGCTCATTCATTTTACTAGCATTTTGCAACAACATGGATGTGATTTTTCCTACAGGGACAAAGAACCATTAGAAAATAAGCATGCACCAAGAGTACCTTGGGTTTGATGTTTTCATGGTCAGAAGGCAGGGAAAAAGATTGTAGTGAAGTCAGCTCTCTGGGTCTTGATGGCAGTGTGCATGGTGACTTGTCTGACACAGGAGATCTACACTTTAATACTGGTGAGGTGGCAGATTGCTCAGGTCTTGGAGAGCAGGATTTAGACCTATAGTTTCTGTGCATCAATGTCGAATGAAGCTGTGGTGGGTGGGACGTAATATTACAAGTTCGGGGAACCGGTGAAGTAGACTCAGGACGTGGGAGAGACCACTGCTTTGAGGCACTTGAAGGGGTAGGAGAGGAGGAACTCAGCTCCTGAGCAGACTTTTGGGATGAGTCTGATTTAGGTCTAGAAGCTGAATTCGAAAGACCAGGTGAGGGAGATGAGTGTTTTTCTGTGGTGGGGGAGAATGTGCCACTATGGCTGGTAGAAGAAAGCAAAGGATATGACCGACAGGTAAAGATGGGTGAGTAAGTGTGCACTCTTTGAGACCTCTGAGGTGCCCGGGACCTGGAGGCAGGATAATGCAGGCCTTCTGGGGGAGGAGAGGCTGGGTGTGCAAGGGAAGGTTGAGCTGTGGAACATGGAGGCACTGCTGGGGCAGGCAGCGTGGCCTGCCAGCCTGGGAAGGCAGCTGATTTTCTGTGGGAGGAGACAGGTGATGAGAGGGGACTTCGGGAGTCTGGAGAGAGTGTTTGGCCTGAAAGGTGCTTTTTAGGAGAAAGGGACCTCCCCTGACGAGTGGGATGAGGCTTGGAGTGTAAAGACACATGCTGAGCCCATCCTGAAGGCAAATATTCCTCTCTGCTGGGAGAATCTGGCCTAATAGGAGGGCTCGAAACAGATTTCCTGGGGGTTGGGGGAGTTGTTTTGGACTTTTGATCTATTGCAAGTGTTGAGGAACAAAGGGAGCTAGGAGAAAATGTGGGGCAAGAAGCAGGGGAAAGTGGTCTCCGCTGAGAAGAACCTGATCTCAAAATGGCAGTCAAGAGAGTTAGTCTGGTTGGCAGAGGGGATCTGAGCCCTGACCTTGCTAAATTTCCTCTAGATGACATCTGTGTGCAAGGCTCATTTATGCTACATATGGTCGAAGATGAGCTATAAAGAGAGGGTGGAGACAAAGGTTTGGGGCTAGGAGATAATGAATGTGTTATTATGTGCACAGGGAGGGGAGAAAAAGCATTCAAACTTTTGGAGGAACTGGGGGATAAAGGCTGGGCTGATGATCCTTGAATTTCAGCTGAATGCGGAGGATTGGGGGAAAGACTTGGACTCTTTGCTGGAACAGAAGATCTGGTGAAAAAGTCTCCCATTTTGCAAACACAGCCAGGGGTATGCGGACTTGGTGTTTGCATGTTACCATAGAGTCGAGGGCTGGAGTACCAACAGTTTGCTGCAGAGGAAGATGTTTTAGACATGGAGAGGGCTGAACTATGGGAAGCAGACTGGAAGTAGAGAGATGAATCTTGCTTAGAAGACCCGGTTGCTGACTGCCAGTTGTTACGGGATTCTTCCAGCGAGGAGGCTTGATTCAGGTTAACCATGGCACCACACGCTACTTTCGGATTAGTTGGAGAGATTAAGTGGACAGCAGGTGGTTTAGAGGAAAGATGATCAGAGGTGGAAAAAGTAGAAATTAACTGGAGAAAAAAGAAAAACAGAAATGTTAATGTAGGTAGAACCTGTGGAAGCATCCCACATTTCAGTCCTGTGGTCATGCATATAGTGTTTCATTAGTACTGCTCTGTGGGTTAAAAGAACAGGGCTGTCTTAAACTTGGAGTATAGCCTGATGGATAAGGCTGCCAGGGGAGGTGACTAAGCATAGACAAGTTGTGTTATTTTACTTTTATGAGACCCGTTTTGCTGACATAGAGAAGGTTCAAGGCTATTGATTTTTTATTTGATGTAAAACCCAAGGCGGTTGTGTCAGTGATGTTTAGAAGCATGTGATGCTATTCTTGTTCTGTAAACACAACTGAAAATGAGAAAATCATAACATCGCCCTGTCTCACTATTCCAGTTCAGTGGAAAATAGCCTCTCTGTACATAAGATTTCAACTCAAGTACTCATTTTCTCATTCACTAAACAACTTCTGCAGCACTGTGATATCAGAACAAGAAATTTCCTCACAACAGCCTAAATCAGAGCATCCATTTTGTTTCTCACTCTTCTGGTCTTTCATGGAGAAATGTTTGACAGTTTACAGGCATATGAGAGTCCTTATCACCTTCTCCACAGTCTTACAATACACTAACAAAACAGTAATGAGCTCTTTTATTTTTATGAGTGCCTTTTTTCTTAGGCCTGTTCTAATTAGGATTTGTCAAAATTAGTTAGAGCACACAAGTATATTATCAATGCTTTATACAGTTGTATGCTTTTAAAGAAAGAAATTTTCTCAAAATCTCCCTAGGTATTGTGATGTTCAAATTAAAATCTGGGAAATACAATATTTGAATAAAACATGACAGTGTGAAATAGTGAACTAACTCAACGGTAAATCCAAAAGGCTACAAATTATCACCTAACTTTCGACTGAGCAATTTGAAAGTAAGGAAATTGACTCTAATCCCTGCAAACTTCATCTAAACATAAGAACATCTATACATATTTATTTGATACCCTGAAAATATTGTGCAATTTGATAAAACAAAATATATCAATTTCTACATGGATTCCATGTGGCTTTATCTCATCTTTTTAATTCTAATTTTTTAATAGAAACATCTTCCCCTAAATAGAGAGGAATTACTGTAGCTTGATGTCATATACTACTGATATGTCACAAAACAAAAATAAGTACACAACATAATTTTCAAGTGAGAGGATCCGACAGGAGAGCAAGACATACAGGCTTTTAAGGGCTAAACTGTACCTGAAATGCTAAATATGGGATAAATATGCACAACAGAATCATGTTAGCCCTTATGACTAAAAATGAGCATTTCCTCCTAAAGACAGCATGCAAATAGCAGGTCTTGTAGCTGATGACATTTTCTATGTAAGACATCTATATAACAAATGACTTCCTTTATGGTAATACAAGCCAGCTATTAGAATGCCTTTACAACCACAATAACCAACCCTTACTTTATAGACGTTTTAAGGCGTCCCTTTTCAAAATGGAAAACCTATGTATGAAGTGCAAAAAGTAGAGTATAAAAATTACTATCTGTGATACCATTGTACTATATATTCTTCTGGATTAAGGAATTGTTCAAAAAGCTGCTAATAAAGAATAAGAAAAAAATACTGGAAATTTTGTAAAATAATTTATGACCATTTAAGAATTATGAAAAAAATAATAGTAAATATATCATGAAACAAGATATTTTAACAACTTAAAAAGCAGCATGGTAATACATCTGATAATTTTGAGCAGCCAGCTGAATTTAATAATGAGTGCTGGAATGAAATTAATAATGAGTGCTGGAAGATGATCAACTACAAAAACAAAGTTGGGGAATGAAATCCCTATATTTGAAATGGAATAGATAAATTTCCCTTACAAAGACAATGAATTAAAAGAAAATGAGGAATAAATATGAAGCTACGTAATGAAAGAGCAGGATGTGCAATGACTTCTAATTAGATAAAGCTTAATAAGAAAGATTTATAAGCAGCTAGGAAAATGTTCATGATGGCAGATGATAAATATGCTCCTAAAATTATGATAAAGACATTTTGCTGTCATCTTCTTCCAGTCTGAACATTTATGTGCTGAGCTAATTGAACCGTTATTCAAGACTTCTGAAAGGATTTTGCTATTGTATTACAGTGTTAGCTACATATATATGTGATCACATTCTTTCAGGGTCAGAGAATCCTGTCAAAGTTGGTTAGAAGTGACTTCTTGAGGACCCTTTGCTGGAGTAAACAAAGCCAGCTCCCTCAGCCTCAGCTCATATGTATCCCAGATGCCTCAACAGCTTTGTGCTGGACACCTATCCACATCTTCACATCTCTTTTGAATTAGGGTGTGGGGGACTGCCAAACTGGGAATGGTTTTACGGGTGCAGCCTCACCAGTGCCAGTAAATGAGATATAATAACTTCCTTCAATCAAGGGTTTTGTTTTCATTCATTTTTTTAATAGTTTAAAACACTTTTGTGCTTTAACAAGTGGATTAGTACAGAAGAAGTGAGTTATGGAAGTGGATTTGTGTTCATTTGGTCTGTGATTCAGCTGCAAGCCTTTTTCGCTGCTCAGCTGAACTCCAGATATATATTTCCTGAAACTCTATAAAGAAGTTTGAAATAGGTGGCAGGGTTACTTTGGCACAAAGGGATCATAGCACTTGAAAAAGATTTTCATGCCACATAAATGATGATCCCAGAAATATCAGACAGGTCTTAATTTTAGTACAGTCTTGTCCAGAACTTCAGCATATTTGAAATTGCAGAGCTGAGCTAGATGCAAGATAAAACGGTCTTTCTGATGAGATCACATTATTGTGGAAGGGCACAAAAAATGTCATTAATGATAATCAACAAGGCCCTGAGAGATGTGTTGGTAAAACAGGAAACAGGAAAGATCATGACAAACTGAAAGCCCAAAAGGTAGAAGCCATATCTGAGAGAGAATGTAACATCATGCAGACCTGAGAACAGTTAACCATGCTTTGATCTCACTAGAATTTGATTATGGACAGGAGAAGATATAGTCAATTAACAGAATCATAGCATCATAGAATCATAGAATGGGTTGGGGTGGAAGGGACCTTAAAGCCCATCCTGCCTTGAACACCTCCAGGGATGGGACATCCACAGCTTCTCTGGGCAGCCTCTTCCAGTCCCTCACCACCATCTGAATAAAAAAATTTCCCCCTAACATCTAACCCAAATCTCCCTCATCTTAGTTTAAAACCTCAGCCTGCAACCTTAGAGCCAGAAAGAAAGAAGGAAGCACTGGAGACGGTAGAAAACTTGACAAAATATCTGGAGACGGCATAGTAATTCAATGTGTGACCTGAGACCCAATTAACAAAGCTGCCATTCAGAACTGTCCCAAAAACAAAGATGTATTTTTCCTGACAATGGCAGGAGTTTATAGGGCTCTTGTCCGATTTATCTGGAAAGACAAACCAGATGACATGCACTAGACAGAGGAATGTCAAGTGACTTTGACAAGCTAAAAAATAATTTTAGCTATTGATCCCCCACAGGGAGTTGAGATGTTTCTCCAACCTGGGCTAATATTCCCTGGCATTCAAGGGAGCATCCACATCTGCCTTACCCCAAAGGGTACATTTCAAGGGCAAGAGCCAGTCTGACCAGTCTGACTCTTTGTTGTGTGGCTAAACTTCTTTTTTTTTTTACAAAAAAAAAAAAAAAAAAAAAAAAAAGGAAAATACATAAATAGTAAACTATGGAGAAAAAGTCCCAGATATGACCAGAATAACTTTAAATATATACATATAGATATACACACACATATATAAATATTTTACTGCTGAATACATTTTTCACACATCGAATATAGCATTGCATTTTGCTACATCAGTCATGCCCTTTCAGCCTGAATGACAGAAGCTTCAATTTTCTGAATGTCTTTATTTTTTTCTTTCTGCTAAATAAAGTCAGAAATTAATGAAGCTATAGGAGCCCTCTGGTTCAGACTGATCCCTTGTGCAACACAATGGTCTTCAGTGCTGGCCCTTGTTTTTCTCCTTTCTAACAGGAAATTTATTATTAAGCCCAATTATGCTTTTAAATGAACATAATGTTATATGTAATAAGTTTTAAGAGAGACATGATGCTGGTTTTATTGTCCTAGAACAGACAATGTAGCCTCTGTCTGGAGTCCTCTGGGTACAGGAAATCTACTCATAATCTACACATAAATTATTCAGCTATTTAATCTTTTGTTATTTTCCTTCATATCTGAACTGATGGTGTTTCTTTAAATAGTAAACCAAAAAGAGCAATGATTAAGGAAACACCGAAGAAGAATCAGAACACCAGTGAAAAGCACCTTAATGAAGATATCCTTTCCTGTGAAGACAGACAGAAAGAGATATTTAGAAAATTAGGACCAAGAAAGTATTTAAAGTCTTGAAGATTTGTGACTTTAGAATAGTGATGAAATATGTGTTACCTGTATTATACACTACGTCTCTTCACATTCAGCTGAACAGTTAGTAAAGTTAGGCTTCAGTTCCTTGTTCTGTGGAATCTATATTTTGTGTTACTTTACAAGCAGATCCCTGTTTACTTGTTATCGAAAATTTAAAAAGCTACAGCCTGTGTCTGCAGTCATAACAAATCCACCCAATTTTTGCAGTAGCTTGTAAAAAAATCACCCAGCTAAGCCTGGCAGAATCTGCATACTTAAAGTTTCTGAAAGTAAATTTGTATTTCCCTAGGACCATTATTCTTTTACAAGTTCCTTCTCTCTACACAGATTTACCTATGCATTTACATCTTCCACAGGTAAAATTCTCACTGACTTCACTGAGAGTTTCCAGGAAGAAATGAATATTTCATAATACTGCGAAGCCCAGAATAGAGTGGATTTTTTATTCACAATTTTCTCCATCAAAAATCAATAGTGAATTTGATGAAAAAAAAAAAAAGAGTAGCACAAATATTTTAATACAAGATAGGAAGCCCTATTCATTTTGATAGTCAATGGATCCAGTACTCTCTCTTTAAAGTGATGAAGAACTACACCTTCAATTGATAGAAACTCAGCTGAGGTCAAAGGAAATATCTGATTTTTTCCACATGAGAAAGATGTTGCTATGTTGTTAAAGGGTTTTTCCACTGTATATGCACCCTTGAAAACCATCAGTGCCCTTTCCTTGATGTGATACATTAACTTCTCATGCAACAAATCCGATTTTTGCATTTTGAAAAAAAAAAATTTCAAATACCTTTTTTATTTTACTTTCCCATTGGGCATCTAAAATTTCAGTAAAGCAATAAAAGTGTTCTATGAAGATCAACCTAAAATAGACCATTCATCTTCATTAACTCTTTACACCTGTACAAACCCAGTGTTACCTAACAATTAGAATAGGACTTTTATAGCCTCTTTCTCTATAATAAAGGGCTGCAGTAGATGTTGAGAAAAAAATTAGCCTGGGAAGTCAGATACTAATAATTCAAATGATCTACAGGCTCCACTGATTTCAATGACCTTAGTCAATTTAGTCTAGCTCGGAATCCAACACTATCTGATTAACTGGCTGTCATGATGAGCTGCTTTTAAAGGAAAGAAAGGAAAGAATAATAGATCTGCATTACATGCTCCATTTATACACCAGGGTCACAGGGAGAGGCAGTAAGTGAGAAAGGCAGGGACAGCTCCTTAGAATACAGACATTACAGAAAAGGCTAGCAAAAATACTTAGTAAAGAATAACATGTCCAAACTGCTTTACAAAGAGACACAGTGTCCATGTCCTGAAAGATTTTGAAAGCAAAGATTAGCTCAAGAGTTTAAAGAATAGGTTACCTGCTGGTTTTGCTGATCAGTAGTGCTGTGGGAAAGCGTAGCACTTGAAAGATGCCCATCACCAGGAGGTTTCCATGCTTCAGTGCCAGGGGAAACCGGGGATGTGGCCAGCAGCTGGGTGCTGATGGGACCATAGCCATTGGAAGGCCGCTGGACGTTGATGGAGGCAGCAGCTGCTTCGTCTTCGTCACCGGAGTCCGTAATCAGGATAAACTCTGCCTTAAAAAGGTCATTCTCCTGCATTTCTCCTTTGCTTGAGTTAAACCTTGGGGACTGGAGAACTGTTCGGGTGCTGTCTAGACTGACGGCAGTCACACAGTCTTGCCTGACTCCTCTCTTTAAGGACAGCTCATCAGAGATTACCGTAGACTGTAAGACATACAAGAGAAAAGATCCCAGTTAGATGCATTGTCTCTGTGTTCCTCAAGATGAGAAGGAATTTTGGCTAGCCATGGAGGTCGACACCATGCTACCAAAACTGCAGAGGGTAAATGACAATTTTGGGCTTAATCTGAGCAGAAACCGGTTAGCCTACTGCTCCCCAGGGAGCATCCAGCCAGCCCCTGATGCTGTGGGAGATGCCTCCTTGTGACACAGAGAGCGACAGGACATTCAGCAAAATGCGAACCCAAGCCTGGTACTGCAGCTGGGGTGGGAACTGGAAAGGAGGGTGCAATCAAGCCAAATGAGCTGTCAGACCAGACTACGCCAGACACTATGGGAAGGCCGCCTGGCCGCAGGATCCACAGGAGCAAACAATACTCCTCAGAGGAGTCTGGCAGACAAATCTGGGACAAAACCTATACATATTAATGAAGAAACAAAGGCCTTCAAGCCAAAGCATTCTCTGAAAAGGACAGACAGAGAATCTGAGGTCAGAGAGCATTAGTGTGTGTTTAACCATCTCAGCACAGACCACAATTGTTCTTCCTTTTTCCCCTTCCAGTATGCAACTTCTGAAGTGCACACTGAATGGGAGCAGGAGTAGTAATGCAAATCGTGAAGTCAGTATTACTACTGACATGATAAATCGTATTTGCCTTGAAGGAAGAATCATGTGACATAGAAATATTGTGTACTGCAAGATAAATCCTGTAGATGGGGCTCATATTTGCATCATAGAATCACAGAATCCTGCTTGAGGAATGTAGTAACAGCAAATTTGCTGATGACACCAAGCTGAGTGGTGCAGATGATACACCAAAAGGAAGGGATACCATCCAAAGGGACCTGGACAGGCTTGAAAACTTGGCCCATGGCAACCTGAAGAGAATCAACAAGGCCAAGTGCAAGGTGTTGCACTTGGGTCGGGGCAATTCCAGGTGTGTGTACAGACTGGGAGAAGAACTCATTGAGAGCAGCCCTGCAGAGAAGGACTTGAGGCTCCTGATGGACAAGAGGCTTGACATGAGCCAGCAGCACGCTTTTGCAGCCTGGAAGGCCAATACGGTACCCTAGGCTGCCCCAAGAGAGGGGTGGCCAGCAGGGAGAGGGAGGGGATTGTCCCCCTCTACCTTGCCCTTTTGAGGCCCCATCTGAAGTACTGTGTCCAGGCCTGGGGCCCCCAGTACAAGAAAGACAAGGAGCTGTTGAAGCAGTTCCAGAGGGGGCCATGAAGATACTCAGAAGGCTGGAGCACCTCTCCTATGAGGAAAGGTTGAGGGAGCTCGGTTTGTTCAGCCTGGAGAACAGAAGGCTCCAGGGGGACTTCGTTGTGGCCTTCCAGTACATGAAGGTGTCTTATAAACAGGAAGAAGACTGACTTTTTATATGGCCTGACAGTGATAGGATAAAGGGGAATGGTTTTAAACTAAGAGAGGGGAGATTTAGGTTAGATACTAGGAAAAAATGTTTCACTCAGAGGGTGGTGAAGCACTGGCACAGGCTGCCCAGAGAAGCTGTGGATGCCCCATCCCTGGAGGTGTTCAAGGCCAGGTTGGATGGGGCCCTAGGCAGCATGATCTAGAAGTTGGCAACTCTGCCCATGGCAGGGGTGTTGGAACTGGGTGGGCTTTAAGGTCCCTTCCAACCCAAGCCATTCTATGATTCTGTGATTCCATGAAATTTGCACTGACAGCTCCAGGATTCCCTAGAGTTCTTTAAAAAATATGTAGGAACATACAGTAAGTTACTACAGGCATGAGTTTGGAGGTGTCTTTGTTTGTTTGCTTGTTTTTCCAAGTATTGTCCAGGTTCTAGATGTTTTAGGAAAGGGAGTGTTTGCTGCCATGAAAGTCTCAGTACTGCATCACTTGTCAGGAAAGTTATCTCTGCCTAACAGCAAGTTAAAACACAGGGAGGCAGATGTCAGGAACACCTGATTCTGCCTTTCCCAGGGCACTGCTTTTAGCAAAACCAATACTGAATGGCTGGAAATTTATCTGATGAGTTAAAGATCCTGAGGACAATGTTTCAGTGTATGTCTCTTCAGACAGTCCCATTCTCTGCCCAGTCCTGACACTTTTTCAGTCAGAGAAGCTTCTGAAAGTGCTGGAATACAGTCACGTCAGAAGACTGTGAACTGCTATGAAAATATTACTATGAGGAAGAGCACCGAGCTGCACTGGAGCTGCAGCTCCAGCAGTGTCCCAGGGAAGGTGCTGTTACACAACAGCAAAATCACCACAGACCATTAAAATTAACTTGAGGGTTCCAGTTTCCTTCTAAACAGCATGGAATACAATAAGAGGCCATAAGTGTTGTGAATCATGAAAGGAATAACACTAATGGCCACTAGTGGACCAACTAATGGCCATTGGTTACACTGTCATGGGGACAAGTTTTCAAAACAAGAAAGCAAGTTTTCATTTCAACTGATGCGTTCTTACATAGCTACGAAGGGGATTGCCACCTTAGCTGAAAGCCAAAGCCATTGGCATTTGCTGAAAGCAGGAGATGAACTCTAGGTGGATTCCCATGCGATAACACTCCTCACACATTGCCTTTGCTCCCATGAAGATCAGGAAGGAATCCCACTGCTTCTGCCAAGAATATATCCTTGCATGACCAACAGAGGAGAGCAACAGCATGGTGAAGGATTTCCTTCCTGTTTTACATTCAGCAGTAAAATAGGCTGTTGAGACAGCATTTCTTGCACAATGATTCTGCACCTCTGGTAGATTTGCTAATTATAATGTAACGCAAGCCAAGACATACTTCAAGGGAAACAGCTTCAGTTCAGGGATGCCCAGGGCAAAATTTTCCATATATTTTGAAAAAGTGAAAAAAAAAAATAAAAGCACAAGCAAAACTCTACCTTCTTTAAAATTTCTTGATTACTCAGATCCTTTGGCTCCTCTGGAATTGTCACAAGGAACTTAGAGATATCTACAACCTCAATATGAGTTGGAAGTCGTCCAATGGATGGCACAAACGTGAAGGTCAATGGTTTGGTTTCAGATTCTTGAGAAGTGACCTACAAAACACATAATTAGTTCAACACTTTTGTTCAAGTTTGTCCAGGTTATTTTGATCAAAGTTGAAATAACATATAGTGCTTACATGAATTGCTTCATCTATATAATTTACAGTAGATTTTGTATTAAGTCAATAGATTTTCTATTAAGTCAATCTATTTGAGATCCTTTTTCATAGACTCAACAATGCCTTGATTATACCCATCAACATCCTGTATAGTCTCATGTTGGAAGAGAGAAGAATTGTTCAATAATTTCTTATTCTTTCGGTTTTCCATACCAGAAACAAAAAACCATATCCAATTCATTTCAAGACTGCTTTGTTTAACTCAACATTAGTAGAACAAAAATGTAATTAGGTTGCTGTATCTGGACATCATATAGCCCCTAAAAGTATTTGCTTAGCAGCTTAGAAGAAATTGGAAAAAAAAACTTTGCTCTACTAAAAGAAAGCATTTGTATTTTTATTACTAATACATTTAATTCTGAGCAACATGCAGGATGGATTCTGCATTAAGATAAGAATTTCCTCCACATTCTTTGGGCCATTCAGCCACATACATGAACTAATTGTCTGTCATTCTTCTCATCTCTTCCTCCTCGTACTACATTCTCAGTAGGACCCTGTACATGGGGCCTGAATACACTGAAGAGGAAGATGATTTCTCCCAAACATTCATTTTATCACAGTGTTCCCCAGTCACTTCCATTCCCTCTGCAGGAGAGACTGGATGAGAAAAAGAAGCCAACGCAGTGGAGAAAAAATCAGATGCTTTGCCAGATATCAAGGACAGGAAATGCAAAGGCTTATGAAAGACAAGGAAAATACAGGGAAGCTCAACACAGCCCAAATAATTGAACCAGACACAATGATTTTCCCATTACTTGTTGGTGTAGAAAATCCCTCTTTCTGATTCAAAACTATGGAATTTATAGCTTCTGTAGCTGTTGTTTTAACTTCTGATTCAAAGCCTATCGAAGTTAATTTCTTTTTCAAAGAAACTCTAATAGGCAGAGCCTTGAACTGTACTGAATCATACAGGATAAAAAAGAAAAAAACTGACACTTTTTTTTACTTGTTTAAAGTGAAACAAATTTGAGAGCTACGGCTCTCATTAGGCTTCTTTCCAATTTTCATCTATAAGTAAACAGCAATTATGGAACAGTGGAATTACAGAATACATTCACATGACTCAGTCTTGTGGCTGGAACATTAAAAATTATAAACACAGATTTCCTTTTTGTTTTTTTTCAATTACGCAAATATTTGTTACTTCCACTGACAGCTGTCTCCTGGAGGATTTGTGCAAAACAAAGACAGGTTATTTATACCAATTACTGTTTTTTGTACAATTTAGGAGAATAACCCAGTTCTCTGAGCCATATCCAGAAAAAAATTCCATGTATCCACCCCTAATTCAGAAAGAATAAGGTGTTTAAATGCTTGGAAGTGAAAAACCTGAATATATGGCAGCCATCTAAGCCCTGAAATTGGGTTTTATAGTCACAAGTTTGCATCAGTCAGTCACGTTACACTTCAGACTTGCACCCACTTCAAAGTGTGCACTGCAAGGAAGCAGGGACAGGGTGGTCTACTTTCTTCCTCTTCTCCTCCACACAAGTAGTCAAGCACAGGAGTGCCTGAATCAGCAGCAGAAGGGTGACTGCTAAATGCTCCGCAACACCTGGATGGTACTCTAGATGGTACTTTACATGAGGGAGAAAAAACATAGCTGTCTTTTTCTTTCAGCAGCCAAGGTATGCAAGTCTGATCATTGCTCTTCATGACACGATTTTTAAATAGGAATAGCTGGCACACCAAATGCCTAGTCCTTGCTCCTAGTACAAGTCACTGACCGTATCAGTACTCTAGCACATACTCCTGCTAGCAGGAGCCAGCCACTGCAATGTGGCCAAGGGATGCAGCCTCCACCCAACCACCCAAAGGTCCTTTTCAGGAAGCAGCATTACCTGCACACGGGTAGGTGCACATATCGTTTTAGCATCAGGGATTTCCCTACAGCTGACACTAACCATTATAGTCTTACACTGCACTGAAATTAGCTGGAGATGGCCTTTGCTTTCCTGCAGATATGTGGCTGTGCTTTCATCTCCCACCTCTAGTTAGGAAATGCAGGTAGCTACTCTGTCTACCACACAGTCATCTTTATGAGCACTTCCCCTTTCTACCTCACCCTCTTGTCATACTCATTTGACACTTGATGTCAGCTGGTTTGTATGTGTGAATACTCCTGCATCAGAGAACAATACCTAACAGTACAAAATATCCCTTATAAAGGAAAAGAAGGAAGGGAGAAAGAAAAATATTTTAAAATAGCAAGCCCAACACAAAGAATCACAGAAAATTGCAATCAAGTGTGTTAGCATTGCCAAATTCCCAGTACTTCATCTCCAGGATAATGCCATGAGGAAATGTGATCAGAAAGCCAGGTTACAAGGACCCTGACCATTTCACAGTAAGGGGGAGCTCTTGTCAGCACCTCTCCAGAATTCCCAGAGCCTAATTCAGTACAGTGTCTCATCCTGCACTTCCAGTTGTATTGCTCTGGTGGAAAAAAAATAAAGAATGCACAAAGTAAGCCTGTGTTTGGCATAAGCATATCATGGAATCAATCAAAAATGGTTGCAAGGTAAAAATATTTTTGGAGAACACATATATATTGATGTCCAACCAGAATATTTTTTCAGCTGGACAAAGACATTAAAGCATGGCGTTATTTATATTTCCTCAATATATTTTATTTTTCCTGGAGTTTGGAAAGTTAGAACAATAAATAGAATTACTGCATTTCAGAAAGTTTTAAGTTGCCAGATATTGTGTGGCAGTCTGCAGGAATGGTCTTAGATTTACTCATAGTGAGTGCTCCTGGCAGGTAAATCTGGTCATGCAGTCTAAGTTGCATCACAGAAACCTGGACAATGAGTAAATATCACAATACAGGTCAGCAAACCCAAATGCTTCCATGGGGAAAATAAAAGAGATAAAATTCTCCTTTAAAAACATATTTTAAGAGGTTCACAGAATCACAGAATGTTAGAGATTGGAAGGGACCTCGAAAGATCATCTAGTCCAATCCCCCTGCCGAAGCAGGAACACCTAGAGCAGATCGCACAGGAACGCATCCAGGCGGGTTTTGAATGTCTCCAGAGAAGGAGACTCCACAAACTCTCTGGGCAGCCTGTTCCAGTGCTCTGTCACCCTCACTGTGAAGAAATTTCTCCTCGTATTTAAGCGGGACCTCCTATGTTCCAGCTTGCACCCATTGCCCCTTGTCCTGTCACTGGATGTCACAGCAAAGAGCCTGGCTCCATCCTCCTGACACCCACCCTTTACGTATTTATAAACATTAATTAGGTCACCCCTCAGTCTCCTCTTCTCTAAGCTGAAGAGACCCAGCTCCCTCAGCCTTTCCTCATAAGGGAGATG
>VXAV01005645.1:156891-168596 GCA_013399715.1 Alectura lathami | reverse complement strand
CCCGTCCTCCACGACTTACCAAAGATGATGGAGAGCGGCCTAGCAATGACTTCCGCCATCTCCCTCAACACCCGCGGGTGCATCCCATCAGGACGCATGGATTTATGGATGTCTAGATTGCTTAACTGGTCCTTAACCCAGTTCTCATCTACCGAGGCAAACTACTCCTTTATCCTGAAAAGGATAAAGGTTGTTTACATTTTGCTGATTTCAAAAAATAATTAAAATATTTTTACATTTCAAAATTTTAATACTTTTTAATTGGTAATTCTGCAAACTAATAAAATAAAAAAGAGGGAGAGAGAGAGAGTTTCTCCTTTTTTGTATTTCTTAGTTCTCAATTACTTTTAGCTGTATTTCCTTTAGTTTCTATTTATTTCTGCTCTTTCTTCCAGAAAAAGAAGGAAAAGTAAAAATGGGACAGTGTGAAGCAAAAGGAATCTTTACATGCTCTTTTTTTTTTTTTTTTTTTTCTTCTAGGAAGAGAAAGAATTTTGCACCTTTTTTCATATACTGATTTAATTTACTGTATTTCTCTGGCTGATCTCTCTTCTATCCTTGAAGTACTGAAGGAAATGAACAAGGTGTACTTGGGTGGACTTTCAACGTTGAATTACATCTATTGATAGGTACTATGACATGCAGAGGTAAATAACAGAGAAATAAAATTTTAAAAAATATATTTATGAAACCTTGTTGTAGATTATCGTCCTCTTTTCAGATCCAGTAATGACACCAGAAGAAATTCAAGGCCATACATTCCCTGCTGGTGTAATTCACTCGAATCAATGTTATGGTGGCATATGCAACATCTATTCAAGTTAATACTAATGAATTCTAAATTATATTACATAATCAACTTTAGGTACAATGTAATAATTGCTTGGTTTTAAGCATACGCTTTTATGTTACTTAGTTCTCTGAAGAGTATAAATTACAGAGCTTAATACAACTAACCTTTGAATATCCATTAGGGGGCTATAGGCAGCTGCATAATATGTTGCTGAATAGTTTTAAAAGGAGAAAATTATTTTAGATTACTTCCATGACTTTTTATGTCATCAGTCTACAAACAGGTTTGTTGTTAATTAACACCATCAATTTACAACTGGCCTAGGGTAGCAAATTAAATTATATTCATTATTGTTTTCATTACCACAGCATCTACAATCCTCACGTGTAGAGCATATTTTTATCGTCTTGGGTACCTTATGAAGACAAATGAACACTTCTATTTAATCTCTCTCATACTCCATATGCATTCAGCACACTGCCTATTTTGTAATTTAAATGGAGGTCTTGTTGTCAGTGATTGCTTGCCAGGATTTCCTTCTGGAATAGAGATTGCTAAAGTGAAATTGAATATGCTGGTTCACATTACCATTTCTTCCAGTAATTTGTTAATGCAAGTCATTTCACCAAGAAAATTACACCCTGAGAAAACCTCACTATTGAAATATTAAATACTTCCTTTTGAGGCCATTTGTTTATTTAAAAGACAGAAAAGAATATATATGTGTAAATAATAGAAAAAAATAAAAGTATGCATCGTGAAATAGAAACGTGTTGATGGACATGCTGCTTTGGTCAGAGCACAGACTCACATGCCCAAAATTCCTGCTAAATATAGCTCTCACACACAGGGCACAGCTAAAGCAGTGAGCCCAGCCCAGAGAAGGGCCACCCGAAAGCACAGCCTGGCCTGTCTTGTGTAACCTCCTTAGACTCCTTGTCTGTCTTCAGACTGAAGTCAGATTGCAGAACACGTAATGCCTTGTCCTGGAGACAGAGAACAAGGCCAGCCTGCTACAAATGAAACCACCAGTTAATGAGATGTAAGAACAAACCTTCAGCAAATTTCCATATCCTGACTTACCATAGCTATCATAGTAAGCCGGTATGGAAGAGCTGATTATTGTGCAACATGAGCTCCTGCTTATCCGAAATCTTTTACAAACAGCAGCAGATGATCATCTGAACACCAGCATCATATCTGTGAAACTTCAGGGGAAAAGCTCCATCCAATCCAAAAGTCTGGGGTGAAATTTCAGCCCTGCTGAAGGTTGTGCCAGAATTCCCCCCGACAGCTATGACCTGAGAAGTTCCCCACACCATACCCTGGCCCTGCTACACGCTCATTGTATCACCTTGAACAAAGCACTTTGCTTCTCTCAGTAGAGCAGCACACACTAAAACTCATGTGCAAATGAATATCTTTTGAAAATTAATGTATGTAAAGCACTAGAAAGAGCAAATGACTAACAGAATAAAATTGTCATTTATTACTCAAACTGCAAGAGTTCATTCAGTTGAAATGTTTCTTTTCAGTAATAATTTTAATTAGCTTTCCATCCTGGCAGACTTTATATAACTATAATTACTCTTTCATACTGGTCTACACAGATGCAGCTGAGAAAAATGAAAAGTAAGTAAAGATAACCTTTAATTTCCTCCATTGCAAAGGGGGACAAATATAACTTGCCTATTACAATTAATTGATTTATTTAAATGCAGTTGGACAAAATGCTCATAATGCATTGGACCCCAGGGCAACCTGGATCTCTAAGCCATATTTTAGGTACAACTGACATCCTTAAAGACCTTACTTACCCCAGTCTCCTGAAACTGCTAGGAAGCAACATCTTGCAAGCTAAAAACACCTCTGTTGTAACACCTCAAGATACTCCAGTCCCTCACCTCTGCACAAAACCAGGCAGGCAGTCCCACACTCAGCTTCCATCCAGCTATCTCCTCAACACGTTGTCTCTGTTCCCCTCTGTCTGTCCTGCATTCGTTTCACTGTGTGGATCAATCAGAAAGGACTCATAAATGTTGTCTCTCCAATTTTGCACAGATTTTTTACAGTACGGCCAGACTTGCCATCTGGTCTTGCACAGACGGCATTCAAGGACTGACAAAAGTAGACTGAAAAAGTTTAAAAGATGATTGCAAAAGAAAATTGTAAAAACCTGGAGCTGTCTAGTACACACGTGCACTGCTTATCAAATACCTTAGCTGTCAGAAGACTCACTGAGAAACGGGAGAATTCAGGCCTAGTCCAATGTCTCTAGGGACAGAAAAATACTTGCACCTGAAGTGCAAGTTCTAGCAATTTGTAGAATATCCATGCTAGATCATATACACTGATATGCGTAAGTGCTTATACAATGTCATGGTATTTCTGCACAACACAAAGACTGGTGCCTGCTTAGCCACATTAGTAGAGCAGCACTACACAACAGATCCCACTTTTCCAGTCCTTTTGTGAATAACTTCACCTCAATTATTTGTTGAGAAATTTAAAGTAAACCTGAACTGCTCTTTTTCCTGTAAATGTTTCTTTCAATTTAAGCCATGCAACAGAACCCCAGAATGCTGCTGTTATCCTCAGAGCAGTCTTGGAGCACAGCCTCATTAATTTGTATGACATAATTACCCTTATTTTTTTTCTCCCAAAAGCTCCACCTAAAAGTAAATGTAATTTTCAAATCAAGCACTGGGAACAGACACAAATCCATGCATACAACTGTCAGAGCAGAGAGACCAGTCTTGGTAGATGGTGCTAGCAAGGAACTTCAATTTTACAGTAGCATGCATCCGCCACTTGCCCTTCAGTTTCTGGAGAAATCTGAGCACTTGAGGCTGGGATTTCAGCCATTATCATCTTTACCTACACATATAGTGAGTTTTCCCCACCATCCTGGTCCATCTTACTGACCTCNGGTCCATCTTTCTGCCCTCAAGCCCAGAGGAGCCCACCTGGTGCTGCCAGTGCAGCCATCCTTACAAAGACACAGTGCAGTGTGACTTCAGTGACACACCAGTGACGTTATTGTAAGCAATGCATTTTGAAAGCAGGTGGCGCCCACTGTCACATCAGTGTCTTTGCAGATCCCTGAAAGTGCCTTCTAAGCGGCCATTATCTTTGTACAGTGAACTATTCAGTGACAAGAATGTACCTATGCTAGTAAAGCAGGTGTTATGTCACCAAAAAACCATAGCTTGAAAGGCTGTTGAAGAAAAAAAAAAAAAGGGGGATTTTAACAGAGCCTTCCAAAACTACAAGCACAAGATAATAGTGAAGCCTTGAAAGTGCAAGTACAGGATAAGGGCCCCAGGGATACACGCGCAAACCATTAACAATAAGTTATTTCTTGCTGCAGAAGTGCAAACTTATGTGCTGTTATTAAGGATAACAAAGGAAACAAAGAGCCAGAACCCAGCACATGTGAAACATATTGGGTACGGTAAAGTCTGGATATAACATAGAATTTGCTAGCCAATGAAGAAAGATAAATGACCTCTTAGAAACCGTATAAAAATAACTCAAAATGGGCTAAAAGCACAGAGGAAGTGAACTCCACCATTAATATCATGCACCTCCCTGCAAACAACTGGAAATCCCAACAGAAAAACAGAAATGGTAGAAATGAGAAAGTTGGTGTAAGTCAGTTTTAACTGTATCATTACTGGGAATGACCTGCAGTAATTAGATCATTTGAACTTTAATTGTGAGTATCACTGTAACTGGACTAATAACTGTCATTAACACCCCGTGTGTATGTGAATTTGTGTTCATTTGTGTGACCAGAACAATGAGGAGGTGCTAGCAGAAAACAGCAGATTGAAGAGATGGCAGATATGAAAGGTAATGTGTGAAAGACCCTCCCAAAGGGATAGGTCCTGCAGAATGAATGAGAATTGATACATTCAGAATACCAAGAGAGAGCCCATCTGCCCAAGGCCACCAGCACACACTCGTCACATCAACAATGAACAAGTCAGGTGACTCTGACCCCACCACAAAAGGCTGTAGCTTCTGTGTAGACAAAGACTGGGGGGTTATGCATACATAAAGGAAAACAAGGGACCTCTGGAGTACCATCGCGACCTCAGCTAGAAGCTCGGGACATAGCAATACAACCTTCTGCTTCTGCACAAAGGTTTGCTGTCCCAGCTGTGTCTCCAGCTGGATAGCCCTGAGTGACTGTAGGAGTGTACAATAGATCTGCCTGAGCAGGTGAATGCACCCTGCAAATAGCCATCTGCTGCTAATAAGAACAGCTTCACGCTATAAATGATAACTGCTGGGCTAATAGAGTGCGATCTGATAAATATTGCTTGTGATGAGTGCCTCCTCGAACTTGACCCCCTGTCAAGGAAGAAGGAATTAACAACATAATAACTCTACGATTAGACTGCTAATGCCGCAAATAGATTGCCTACAAACTCTGACATGTCTTCTACCCCACTCTGGAGGCTTGGCAGTAATTTGGACACAACAGATGAGACTCAGCATTTCCCACCTGTGCAATGTTTCTGCTCATTTCTGAGCAATTGCTTTCCTGCTTTGTTTATACACAACTGAAGGACTGCTACAGCCTCATTTCAGCAGCTGAGTTTTCCAGGTGTGCTTTAAATGGCTCCAGGTTAGAAGCCATCTGTGAAATCCCCCTGGACTCTGATGAGGATGCGCTGAATGATGAGGCTCTCAGAGCTTCACTGCCAACCTCTTTTAGCAAAACCACTTTAGCAGTATTTCAGCATACACCACAGCACTGGCAGTCTCCCTGAGCTTCCCCAATTACTGTTCTAGCCAACACGCTTCAACACAGAGTCTAAACACCTTTATCATCCAACTCTGACAGCAATAAACAAACAGCCATCGCCCATCAGACCATGGTCACCTGGTGTGGTAGCACTTATCCTAAAAAAATTGCCATTGAACCTGAACAACCACAAGTTTGGACTCAAGCTCATTCTCACTTTCAGTACTTTCAGCAAAACAAACTGCCTCTTTCCAGGAGATGACACAAGACAGCATCAGGCAGCAGGAGGTCTGTCCCCACTTAGAGACTTCGGCTGCCTCTGGGTGACTCAGACATGCCCATTCTCTCTGCCTGAGATCAACAGCTCCTGTCATTCCCTGCCAGCCCCAGATACACATGTCCAGCTCCGCCTGGATGTTTTCTTCCACAGAAGTTTCCTTTTCCTCTTTTCCGTCTCCTATTACTTCTGTCAATTCTCAGCTCAACAGTGGTAGTAGTATGTCTAATTTTTTGGTAGATTTTTTTAGATTCATTTAAAAAAATCTTTTCATTTTTGAAAACTGCAAAATGTAAGGGGTTTTTTGAAGATTAAAACATTTTGTCCCAGTTGAGTTTAATTGGACATTAACTATACATTTAAAAATAATTGATCTGACAGGGGGAAACAAATGTTTATGTGATTTGCTCTTGGCAGCACAGATTCTATCAAGTTTTCTCCTGTGTTCAGACTGCTATTATTACAAAGCTTTTATTTCCTTTTCTTTTAAATCTTTAAAGCATGACATTTTCAATAGATACCTCCTTTTCCAAACCACCACATCTTGTCTCTGGGTAGTTGTTTTGCTAAGGAGCTGTATTTCTGGAGCAGAGATCCAAAGGGTATCATGACACATATAGAGCTGTACAGCTCTAACTCTAATAGTACAGCTCCATGACTGATCATGACATACTCTCAGATATGATTTTCAAGATCCATAAAGCCATCTGGATTTGTCAGTTTTTTGATCAACCAGAAAAAGAGAAAGAGAGAGGAAGATGCTTTCACAGACTTCATATAGTGCAACTTAAAACCTTAGTCTTTGTCTTCTATGACCGGAACGAGGACTTCTAGCTTGCCTGCTGCCATTCCAACTGGCAGCAGTGAAAGTCTTAAAAGCTAGCCCAAATGCCTCTACTCCTTTCCATAAGGAACATAAAAGGGATGTTCTCACTGATGGTATGGTAAGGGTACAAAGCATATTTTAGAAAACTTCAAACACTGGATTTTCAGCTTTTTAACCAACCATAGGTGGAGGAAGTTGGTATTTTCATCATTAAGGAATGGATTATTTCATCACATAAAATCAGCAATAGACTTTACGCCAGAGGTCCCACCACCCTCTCAGTCATCTGTGCAAGTGATTTAACAAATAATCATGAGCCCTTCTACAAGCATTCTTACCTGTCCTTCACTAATAAGACTCAGTGGGATGACAGTTTGAATGTCTTTTTCCCCAGTCTGCTGTCCATAGCACGTAGAGCACAGTTTGGAGAAAATGAAAACTGAACTTCACAAAGCAGTGAAGAAATGTGTGTGGTAAAGTCGAAGAAGAGGTTGTATTTTCCTCTTCTCAGTAGCAATTTTCAGAGGTCCTTTTAACAAGCTATTTTCTGAGTAGGTCTGTGTGGGCCCAGAAGAATGCTGGCTACAAAGAGTGATTATTCAGGCACTCAGCTACTAACATGTAAGAAGGTAAAACTGATTGTTTGCTTCTTCCACACATTCACAGGGGAAGAGAATGGTGTACTTAGGATCTTGTTTTCTTCTCTGTCCTAATCATTAAAAAGCAGCTGTCTTTAAACATTTATTTTCAGTTTTCCCAGACATCAAGAATACCACATNGCTAGTGTGAAGAGTTGTCATTTTACAAACTTGACTTTGTCTCATCAAGAAAAAATATTTTGAGTTTTATATACTGGCATAATCACTCAGCTGAATAGTCATGCACCATTCCTCAGATATTTTTGAGTGTAGGAAAAAGAATGGGAGTAGATTTTCCACAGCAGACTGTACATTTTGTACCAAGAACAAACATAATTTTTTTAGCCAAGAAACCCAGGCAGTCTGCAAACTGAGTTCTATGTTCTGCTCTGTCTCAGGCTTCCTGGGCAGCCCTGATCAAGGGCCTGCAATGATGTCTACTCAATATTCTAGCAGTCCATAGCTCACCACAACTTCTGTCTTTACAACGTGTTCACAGATTACCAACATCTACTTGGCATCATTTGACTACTCTTTTGTGATGATAACATGCCTGCATGCTAGCATTAACTTAAAAGAACTTTTCCTTCTTCCGTTTTCTTAACTTGGGATGATATATGGCATCTATCGAAGTTCCCACTGGAGTCCAGCCAGAAGTTCTTCATAACTAGGACAGTCCCATTCAGAGCGTCACCTTTACCTAAAGTCAAGTTCTGATTTTGCCCTGCAAGTCATATTTCTGCCAGAACAGAGATATAAGTGATATTGTTTACTTTCATAATCAGGTTTTTCTTCTATCTAGCCTTATGTTCTTGGTCTTACACTTCGGTGTCAGTTACCACATCTGACAAAAAATACTTTCCTTTCTGTTTGTCCTTATAAATCGCCTATGTTTCTCTAAGCTGCTGTTCTCTCCATTTCCATTTTGCAAACTACCTCTAAGTAGTCTAAGTAGCCTGTAGAGAAGGATCATTGCATTATAAAAAGGGCAGGTGATTTAATTTTAGTGAACTTAAATCTGCACGTTTTCATTTACTTCCTACTGATATTTTCTTCAGAAGTTTACAGGATAAGAATACAGGTGATGACATAATGGAAAACTTTCCATGTGGTAACAAAGAATACAGATTCGGTACATGATTCCTACACATTTCTGCTTTCATACCGCATATTGACTCTAAGCAACTGAAGGAAGGCACAGATGTGATAATCATAGCTTTAGGTTAAAGAAATAATTAGTTCACTGCCATAACTACTTTTGGGAGATTTAATAAAAAATTTAATCATAAAATACATCAGTACTATCAATGCTGACTCTAGCAGCAGTTCAAAGATATTCTATGAAGATCCTTAAAATACCTTCATCACCAGGAAAATTGGTTGCCTCCAAGCTGTACATTAAGTGACATAACTAACATACGTCACGTGGGTTATATTCTTTCTCTCCTCATGCCCAGTAGTTTAGTGTTTTGATACTATTAAGAGTATTGTTAAGTCATGGTTATCTTGTGCAACATTCTTCTGCTAGCTAAAGGTGAAGATATATGACCTGTGCTTCAAATTGTAAGTTTTGCATTCTAGAATTCTGCAGCTTCTCAAAGAGACCTCTGTTCCTTTTGCCTTAGCAGCACATGACTCTGCAGTCTCCCAGAAGCAGATTCAGGGAGAATGTTGCTTGCTTACTACTACATTCTAAAATGCCACTATTGAGGAGAGTCTTGCAAGACCTTTAGATTAAGTGTTGTTTGTGGTTTGGTTTTGTTTATTTGTTTGTTTGTTTGGTGTTTTGTTTATGTTTTTAAATCACTGTGGAGTTCTTTACTGATAATTTCTTGCAATAAGTCAAATTTTACCTGAGAATCAAGTGAAAAGGGATGTGGTTTCTCAGTGTGGTCTTAGCTTTGAAAAGAAAAGAAATATACCTTGGATGCCAACCAAACATTATTTCTGTCATTACTAGTAATAAAGAAGTACCATCTATCAGTATTCTCACAATTACATCTACATTATTTCAATAAGATTTTATTCAGTGAAAGAACAAGCAACAATCTCAACTTCAAGTTAGAGTCAGCTTCAAAAGCTGTGGAAAATAATATTATATATGCACAATTTGTTACCAGCAGAGAGTGCTTTCTATTTTTCATCCATGTCCTGAAAATTGTATTTTAGATGAAAATGAAGACTGCAATTCAAATTATATAAATGTGGAGGAAATTAATTTAAAAGTTAAAAAACAAAGTATTTCAGATATCTATTTGTTGTTTTGAGATATTATTTGAAGTTTCAATTTCCACAAACAGAGATCATTAAATGAGACATCAAATACAGATTGTTCATTTAAATTCAACAGGAAAGACCCTATGGCTCATGTATTACTTTTTCACTCAATGTTTTGACAAGTTAGAAGATTTACAGGTTATAAACAGACCTGGACTAAATAAAACTCTCCTTTTTACATTTCAGCAAAAAACTCATGTTAGCATTCTTTATCCCAGAGACTGCATAAGTCATGCAAACAGTAAGAAATCACCAGCATTATTAATGCTTTGACTTTTGTATGCACAAAGAAATCTGCAGTCTGAAAGCTTCATAATCAATGCCTTGTGAACAGCTTCCAAGGTTTATATAACACAGAAGTATATCCAAGCTCACACTAAAACATAAATAAAGTTTTAAAACCTTAACACTGTAACTCCAACTGCAATCCATTGTAACTATATTTATGCATATTTAAAGATTCAGCTTATTTTAAAATTATCATAAAGTGTTTTTGAAGAATAGGGTGTCTGTGTACCATTTCTGTCAAATTCTGTCTTTTTCATGCGAGAAAATTTTATGTTCTTTCTAATTGAGGCTGTTTCCTCAGGGGGAAAAAATAAAAATAAAAAAATAAAAAAATAAAAACAGAAGGTGATTAGAAGCCATCTTGCAAACGTTATCCAGCTGTTTTGATTGCAGCAGAGGCAGTAGGTCAATAGGAGAGCTGAGTCACTTCAGAAAAACACAAGTGTCTGTATGACCAGTCTTCTTTCCTAAAACGCCTTTTCTCTAACTTTTAAAGGAAATGTATTACATGACAGATGCAATTTATCAAAAAGGCAGCTACCTCATGTGGTACATGCCTTACAGCTCCAGTCTCTGATTTTGCATCTGCCTTGCCTATTAAGTCTTGTTTGTTAACCAGCCAGAAGTTGACACTGAGAAAGAAGGTGGAAAGCTAAGGAAATGAAACAAGTTATTTTTGGAAGCAGCTCAAAAGCCCTCTTGTACTAAGTACCTTTACTCTGCTTCCCAGAAAAGATCCTTGTAGGAAATTACCAGATATACCAGTAGCTGGTAACATTTCATTCATTTAAAATTTTGTCTTTAATTTCAGCAGAAGCAGCCAAACACTGTGCTTGTCGCATGTGGTATTGCACCAGCTGACTCTGTACTCCCATTGTACATAGGAAATCTCATCTCCTTTGCAGTTCTGAAGTGGACTAGGAATTTTTCATTTAAGTCTTTTCTTCCACATAAGAAACCATTTTGCTTGAACAAAATCTTTTAACAGAACATATTTGCTGTTAATCACTTTTCATCAGGAAGGTTCCTTGAATCCAGGATGGACTGACTAGTGGAAACACCAAGACAGTCAGAACTTAAGTTTCAACATAAGTTAAACATAAAAGATAAGTTGAACATAAAACATAATTTCAACATAAGTTTGAAAACACCTGTCTTTGAAGAGCTAAATGAAAACATACTCCAGATTTCCTACAGTGCTAATTAATGCTCCATCTACCAGGTAATTAGCTATTTTCAGCTGTCTGTTTCTCAAACGTGTTTTTCAGCATAAGCTTTGGAGGATGCAGTCCTCAGTTAGCATCAGAAAATAAACTGCCAAAGGCTGAAACTTTCCTTCAGACAAAGTTTTGTCCTGGTCATGTCAAACCCAGACATAGAATGTTTCAGTGGTGATATGACCTCCCAGGGTCAGTGAAAGCAATCAGCAAAAAGGCTGGAGTTGAGACCTTGGGTGGAGAATGTCCATTTGATGAGTGACCAAGGAGCTTCAGGTAAAACTGAGAGGACACCGCTTGTTCTGCAGCACCCACCAGCACCTGCCTGTTATCAGAGAGCAGCCGAGACCCATGGCAGCAACTGAAGTTCACAAATAAGCGAGAAGACTGCCTGTGAAGCGTCTGAATGGAGGGACTTTCTACAGCTGCTATTCTTGCAAATACAAGCATATCAGGAAAGCACACAGTTACAGATAGACAATGAAGTAAGTGTGAGGCATTTTTCTTTGCCTTCATGCTATATCTGGCACATAGCAGTTCTGGACAATAGGAAAACAGCTTACACAGAGGATTTCTGGGAAATAGAAAAAAGGAAAGGGAAAGGGAAGGGGAGAGGGGAAGAGGAATGGGTGC
>VXAV01005645.1:146731-156865 GCA_013399715.1 Alectura lathami | reverse complement strand
AAGGGAAGGGAAGGGAAGGGAAAGGGAAAGGGAAAGGGAAAGGGAAAGGGAAAGACCACTGCCTGCTTCAGAGATCCTTATCTGCTATACAGGACACAACCTATTTCTTATTCATCACAATTCCCCTGTGGTTTGTAACTTCAAACATTCATAGAATCATAGAATCATTAAGGTTGGAAAAGACTCTAAGATCATCTGGTCCAACTGTCAATTTGTCACCACCATGCCCACCAAACCATGTCCCTAAATGCCACATCTACATATTTCTTAAACACCTCCAGGGAATAAGACTCCACCACCTCCCTGGGCAGCCTGTTCCAATGCCTGACCACTCTCTCAGAAAATAATTTTTTTACTAATAACCAACCTGAACCTCCCCTGGCACAGCTTGAGGCCATTACCTCTCATCCTATCACTAGTCACCTGGGAGACAAGGCTGACCCCCACCTCACTACAACCTCTTTTCAGGTAGCTGCAG
Organism: Alectura lathami; assembly: GCA_013399715.1. Taxonomy (NCBI): domain Eukaryota; kingdom Metazoa; phylum Chordata; class Aves; order Galliformes; family Megapodiidae; genus Alectura; species Alectura lathami. The sequence goes on along the minus strand of VXAV01005645.1, from coordinate 156,387 downwards.
AGAGCAATAAGGTCTTACCTGAGCCTCCTCTGCTCCAGACTGAACAGCCCCAGTTCCCTCAATCTCTCCCCATAAGCCTTGTGCTCCAGGCCCTTCACCAGCTTTGTTGCCGTTCTTTGGACACGCTCCAGGGCTTCAATGTCCTTCTTGGAGTGAGGGGCCCAAAACTGAACACAGCACTCGAGGTGCGACCTCACCAGTGCTGAGTACAGGGGGATGATCACCTCCCTGTTCCTGCTGGCTACACCATTTCTGATACAAGCCAGGATGCCGTTGGCCTTCTTGGCCACCTGGACATACTGCTGGCTCATATTCATTTGGCTGTCAAATAGCACCCCCAGGTCCTTTTCCTCTGCACAGCTTTCCAGCCACTCTGCCCCTAGCCTGTAGCTCCGCATAGGGTTGTTGTGACCAAAGTGCAGAACCTGACACCTGGTCTTGTTGAACCCCATGCAACTGGCCTCAGCGATGGATCCGGCCTGTCCAGATCCTTCTGTAGAGCCTTGCTACCCTCAGGCAGATCAAGACTTCCTCCTAGCTTGGTTTCGGCTGTGAACTTATTGAAGTTGCACTCAACCTCCTCAACCAAATCATCATTAAAGACTCTAAACAGGACTGGCCCCAGTACTGACCCTTGGGGAACACCACTCGTGAAAAGTTGTCATCTGGATTAGACTTCATTCACCACCACCCTCTGGGCCTGGCCATCCAGCCAGTTTTTAACCCTTTGAAGAGTACACCTGTCCAAGGCATGGGCCGCCAGCTTCTCCGGGAGAATGCTGTGGGAGACAGTGTCAAAGGCTTCACTGAACCCTAAGTAGACTACATCCACAGCCTTTCCCTCATCCACCACGTGGGTCATCTGGTCATAGAAGAAGATGACGCATACGTTTTACTGAAGGCGTGCGTGTGTACTTGCGTGCGTGTGTGTGTTGAACAAAAGATAGGAGAATGCTATGTTGGTGGAGGTGAAGTGTCAAGAATTTGAGATCTGCTTTTGCAAATAGCTGTGTCAGCATACTATATGCTTGTCCCATTAAAATTAATTAGGTCTTGGTGTAGAGTTTTTATGATTACCTAGGAAACATTTAGATTTTATGAATTCTTTGAAATCCTGCAAAAGTAAAAATAAAATGTGCTGTGATATCCTTGCACCTGCCCACTTGAAAAATACACTTCATTCCATAAAGACTAATTAAGGGCACAGTGCCACAGGAAATATGGCTGTTCAGATCAAAACAGCAAATTCTAATAATCAGCTTATTTCAATCTGCATAGCTACTTAAGTACACACTTCAGAAGTTGTTTTTCTTATCCAAACTCAGCCTATCTGTCTCAGAGCATGTTCCTGTGATTGTGAGTGAGTCTATTTTAAGAAGCTGTTACCTCTCAGCTGAGGTACAGATAGTGAGCCAGCCAGGTAGGGGCTGTTGGGACGCTTAGGCAGGAAGAGTCACGGACCATGCACAGCCTGGGGTCTCTGCCACATCCCAGGAAGCTCGCTGTGCTGCTGTGCAACTCCCATGACCATCCATCACTGGGACCATCCAGCCCTGTCCTGCTTTCTGTTTGGGTCATAGACTTCCTTACTTGACATATGAATTCCCTTATACATCCCCGTGTGTGGCATTTGAGAGTGAATGGTGCAGTTTATTCTGTCTCACTGATTCTGCTTTACATGAAGGGTTAGTGCATAACTGGAGCAGGATCTAGAAACTGCTTATCCAAAATCCTGAACTGGTATCCTGGACAACAGATAGAAAATTCTGTCTCTTCTATTCACTCTGGCTCAGTGAGCATTGAATTATTTAAATGACATGAAAGACTTTCATTAGGAGAAACTCCCTCACATACTCTGTGCCTAAGGTAATAAGGCATTGTAATTCTCCTGCAAATTAAGAGATCTGAGTTCAATTCATGGCATTTGTCATGTTCCCATACACTTCTCTAGGCATCAGCTATGAGGCATTGGACAAGACAGGACTCTGGCTGATCCATCTTGACAGTCTTTATAGTCTCATTCTCATAGGAAACTGATATCTAGTTTAGAGGCATAAATTTAGAAAGAGTCACAGCTGAGAATGCCAAACAAGGCGACCTGCTTCCCCATGGCTCTTCATCAGATGCTCTCTGCTCTTCAGAGCCAGGATTTAGGCTCTTTTCTAAAGCTGACTTTTCCTGTAGGTTCCATCAGACAGCTCCCTACCATGGCTTTGGGGTGCTAATTTCCTTGGGAGACTGCTGCAGATGGACTCGAGGGACCCTTGCATAAGCTCCTGAGCTCAGGGGACCGCAGAGCTCAAGGGCTGCTTCAGCAGCCATGCAAAGCTCAGGATAAACATGTAACAAGTCACTTAACATGGTAAGCACCACACAGCACTGTGCTAAGCAAACTACTCATCTTCCACACCGAAGTGACTCCCACCTAGATGGTGCACAGCATGGCAGGAGGTGCTTGTGTCCTTTCTTTCAAACATGCACTGCCCCTGTGGCCCCACAGGGTACTTGTTGCACATATAGCACTATACGGGGACTGCAAGAGACCCCAAAGCGCCTGAATGTTAAGGCAGCAAAGGCAACACTGAACAAAGAGCCCCCAAGTTTTCACCCCCAAATGACTCACACCTCCCAGTAGCCAGATCTCAGATCTTTTCTGTTCAAGTTTCCTGTCCTCCTGGATCATTTCTGCTCTTGAAAAAAAACCTTGCTTACTTTATTGTTCTATAGTAACTACATGGTGTAGGTAAGTTAAAAATCCATGCAAAAATGAATTCCAGTGAGGCTTAGAGTGGTAAGTCATCGTGGACTTGTGCGAATGAAACCCACGCAGCCCAGAGTCTCACTATCCATTCAGAGTCCATGCCAGTCACGTTTGCTCCAAATCTCTGTACTTGGAGGGGGGTTGGGTCATAAAGTTTGCAGGGTGTTGTCTCCACAATGTCTCTGTTAAATTAGCCTACTATTTTGATACCAGATATTCACTTTTAGAAGTTAGCATGTCTTAATCAACTTTTATATTGTCATCTGTTGATCTGCACATTTTAAAGACACACCAGCCATCACATGAATAATACCTCAAATCCAGTTCAAAAAAAAAAAAAAAAAAAAAAAGTGCATTTTCCAGGTACTTAATTCTGACAGAAACATTTAAAATGGGTTTGTATTCTTTGAAGGAAAGAAAAGGCTTGAATGATGTTGAGTCTGATTACATCTTCAATTGGCAAGGAAAGCGGTTGTATAACAGTATCTCATTAGATCATTTTACCTTTGAGGCAGTTCATGTCCAAACAAATAAATGCTATGTATGCCTATCATTAAATAAACAAATAAATGAATAAATAAATAAATTACAGATTATTGCCTTCGGAAGAAGATGTTAGGGCAATGTTAACAAGTTAACTGGACCTATATACAATAACCATATTGCTGTCAAGGAAGTCATGAAGAAGTCAATGTTAATATATACCAAATTTATTATAGCATCAAATCAAAAATCATAGGTCAATGTTCTGAGTAGCTGGTGGTCAAGGTGACACTGCTAATAGAAGCATCATTTATCAAGATGCATTAATGTCAATTTTTTTCTGTCACTGCCAACAGCTAAAATGTGTACTGATAATGCACTACATATGTAACTCACCTCTCTGCCAACATCAACCTAACTTATGTCAATTTGTTCTAAACAACACTAATCAATATGCTCTGCTACAGAAAGTTGATACAGGGAAGCTACCTAAGAGGCTGATGAATGAATAACAATAATAAAACCTTAAACCTTATAAACAAGCAAAGATTTCCCCGAATGTAGGTGTCATAAAGGACTGACAATGATTGAAGTTGGACGTTCAAATAATTTATATATTAAAAATACCTGAACTTTTAGTACTACATATAGCACCTATTAATTATGGTAATAGAAATGTAGTAGAAATATTTGATTATTTATAGGAAATATTTAAATAATTTTACAGATTTGCTCTCAGGGAAATTTTTACAAATCAAAGAACCCAAGCAGAAGAGACATCTTCTTCAGCTGCATCTTTCATCATCAATAAAGGATACCCAGGAAAGGCCTTTGGTACCATCGTTCTAGCCTAACTAATGTTTTTCAGCTATGCCAGTCTTCATAATATGAAAACAGAAATATCACCAATATGAATGAAAACAGCTTTTCTGTGCCCAAGTGCCACCTTCGGGAAAGCTAGTCCCTAAATCTCTAACAAGTTGGAAGTAGTCCTACGTACCTCATCTTTATTTAAACAAGTGAACATTGCCTACAGTGGCAGTAATAGATGCTTACATCATGGTCACAAACCACCACGCCCGTGTGTCATTCAGACAGAAGGCTGCCAATGTAGCAATGTACCTGCTGAAATCAATGAATAGATGAGGCTGGTAGAAGTGGGGTGGAAGTGCTGGGACCACAGGTGCCTCTGTGGTTTTTGCAATTGTTTCCAGTGAAGAAAGAACTTGTCTTCAAATTTTGTCCAAAGTACTTCAGTGAAATTGTTTATGCAAGGCCATATGGAGATCTGTTATTCTTGATATGTCTAATGAGAAAATATAGCATAGGGTGGACTTGGGTTGTGTTTTGTCATAGGATTTCCCTCTACTTGCATACTAATGTTCCTTTAACAGTGAAATTTTTATAGAGGACTCTTGTAATGGAGTATGCTGCAGAGATGGGCATTATTACTGCAAAGCATTTGGAACTGACTGTACATTATACACTGTATTTTACTTTCATGAGGCTCCTGAGCAAAAAATTTCCTTTATTTTTATTTTTATTTTTATTTTTATTTTTATTTTTATTTTTATTATTTTTTTTTAGTGCTAATATACATTTCCTTAAGACACTTGAGCAAAGCTTACCGATGGGTGCTAAAATATTTGAAGAATCACTCATACAGATATTAAGAATATTAATAACTCAAGAATTTGATGCTTTAAAGAGTTTAAATGCAGCCAGCTTGCAATACAGTTACTCCATGTTTTCCAAAAAATCAGGAGTAGCATGTCTTGTGGTGGCTGGAAGTGCACTGTAAGTTTTATTGGTGGTCAGAAGGAATGTATTAATTTTTAAGATTTCAAAATGGCTGCTTAACTTTGTTTGTATGAACTAATTACATCGGTACTCTTTACTAAGGAGTGTTTAATTCCCCATTTTATTTTATAGTGGTTGAATAAAGTTAATCTTCATCAGTCAACTGTAATAAAATATACAGAAGAACTCTTGGGCTTCCTGTATGAAATACTGCAAAACCAATTACATTTTCCTGCCTGTTGTGGAAATGATTTTTTGATAAGAGCCATCCAGACTCATACGTAGTGATAGAGAATACCAGTGGCATAAAGGCAGTAGACTAAGGGACCTGTCTATCCATCATCTTCAAACAGTTTTAAATGGAAAGAGGGGAAATTTAGATTAGATGCTAGGAGGTAATGTTTTACTCAGAGGGTAGTGAGGCACTGGCACAGGCTGCCCAGAGAAACTGTGGGTGCCCCATCCCTGGAGGCGTTCAAGGACAGGATGGATGGGCCCTGGGCAGCCTGACCCAGTGGGTGGCAGCCAGCCCACGGCAGGGGTTTGGAACTGGGTGGGCTTTAAGGTCCCTTCCAACCCAAGCCACGCCATGATTCTCTATGTGTTGATGTTATATATATGTTATATACACATCAGAAATATATACAGAGATACATGTATTGCTGCACCATGTTGAACCCTAATTCTCTAAAAGCATTTCCAGAAAACATACTTGGTCCAGGAGATAAGTATGTTAATGAAACAAAACTTTAAATTAAACCAAGCAGCCTCAAAACTGACCAATGACACTTGACACTGAGAATGACAAATGTTAATGATGCTGTATTCTTTGATTCAGGCCCATACCTTTGATATGTAGGTGATTCCTAAACTGTACATCATACATGACACAGACAGAAGGTAGCAAACAATTTTCTAACCACAAAATCACCACAATATTATCTCTTTCGTGATGGATAAATGCCAAAAGAAAAACAAAACTTTGTTCATCAGCACAAATCAGTGAGAATATCTGATAAGGTTCTATGATAAGCTAGTGATCATCTTTAGGTTTTTTCAATCTTGCTGTGCTATGTGGTGACATCTAGTCCCATATGTATCACCACAAGCCAAAGTGCACCATTCCTGCAGCAATTCAGCTACCTGCAGCAATTCAGGAGCCTATAAAACACTGCTAGCTCTTTTGTTTTTCTTTAAAGCTGTTTAGATATATTAGTACTTATAAGTAAAAAATCTGACACTATTTTGATTAGGAGAAGACATTAAAATGATGATGGATGAAGTTATAAAAGGCTGAAATTGTGCAGCTGGACAGAATGATTCCTATGGCTTCAGGAAAGCGTAAAAAATCTGAAGTATCTGAAGAGGAATTTGTGAAAGAGGGAAGAGTCATCTCAGGCAGGATTAAGAGACTGTGGCTGTTTCTTCAGCCAGTGTGAGCTGTTACCACTCCTTGCATCTCACAGTGACTTCACTGATCCACACTACGGAAGCAGTGAAACAGAACAGAGCAGGAAATATTTCAGCTAGGTATCAGGAAACATTTCCCTGTAGCATCTATCACTCTATGGAGTAATCTCCAGGGCAGTAATGCAAGTTCTTGTGCCAAACTGATTTTAAAACAGACTTCAGAGATCAGGTTTTTTAGTAATGCAGGAAAGTAGATAAGACTCAGAAAGGCATTTCCTATCTCAAATGTTCATGAAATTATTGTAAAGAATATTATTTATCTTACAACTTTTTTCTCCAGCTTATACTCTATTTCTAAATTTCTTCCTAAATCTTATTCTCCATAATACTCTCCATAAGCTATTTACAACTTGTTTGACTTCACAAGTATTTGCAATGCTCATGTATACTATTACACCAGGGATGAGGCTGGCAATACAGATGGTTATAGTACTAAACATTAAGATAGCTATGTAGTAAAGGCAGATTTTTTTCCTTTTAAAACAAGCTTTATGAATAAAGTTTGTCTTTAACTCCAATATGTACAATATATACTCCAATGTACTGTTTGACTGTAATGCAATATATTCCCCCGTGACCCAGCAAGAGGCCATTCCAGCAAGAGGTATCACTCCTTCCCTCTTCTATTAAAGCCACTGTATATGTTCAAAAACTTTCAGCATTTATGATTCTTTCTGATGCCTGACATTCTCATTAAAGGATGCAAGTTTGGGGGTGCATCTTAAGGCTGGTTTAAACAAATTATTCAATGACTGGGCCTCCAGGATGATGGAGGCCCCTCACCTCCAACCCTATCCCAGTGGGATATGTTCTATGAGAGGAATGACTTCTCTCCCTTTGTATTAAACAGAAATGGACACCCCATGCATCTTCTATAATTTAGGCTTGGACCAAACCTGTAGGATCAGATCAAACACATCAGAGGACTTGCTACTTTCTGCATTTGTGACAGAGCCACCTTTTCAGACAGATGCCAAAATACTCAAGAGTATACTGTAAAATGGTCATTGAAGCTGAAACTGATGTGTTCGGGAAACACGAAAAAGCCTTGAATGCCTTTATGTTTATAGTTGCACTAGGACTTCAAGAGAACAAAAAATGAACTTTTCCAGAATTTTGACTGAGACCTTAAAATTCTGTCTAAAACTTACTCATGCGTGAAAGATTTTCCAGCTCAGAGTGCAGAGCAGGAAGGCGTTCCTTGCCTTGCTCTGCTGTAAGCCAGATTGCACTCAGGGTCAGTAAGAGCCATTTACTTTTTTGACTTCTGCCACTTCTAAATAAATGTTCGCTGTATAAATCTGGAAAATAAAGAGGAAAAGACTATATTTGCTTTTATTCTAAACAGAATAAAAATAATCTACCTATCATTATATTGCATGGGTTACTTTGATGCATCATTCTACGGTTTATAGGATCCCCGAACAGGATTTTGGTTTTGGCAGGGAGAGAAAGAAGAGCAGCCTGATCCTGACGGCAAATCAGTCAGGGAATTCTCTCGTAAAAGAGAACTGAGCATTTCTGCCTGCTAGTGTGCAATGGGCCCTGGGGATGCTCAGCACCTCTTGTCAGTTAGAAAACTGAAGATAAATTCCTGTACATCCCTCCCCCACCCAGCTTCTCTCTCTGCACAGTGCAGAGGAGGGGCTGTGGTAATGAGGAGCAGAAATGCTGTTCAGCCAGCCAAGGATAATAAATAGCACTTGATGCCATTTTCATCTTATCAATCTGTGAAAGCATTGCCGGGAGATTTTGCATGCCTGTGAATCTCCTCTCACACTAGATGACCAGGTTCGTTGCTCTATGTGTGTGTCTAAAATGCAGTCACCAAGGACTTTTTGGGCAACCTTTGTGTGAATGCTTATTCACTTGCAGTTTGGCTTTAACTGTCAAAAATGATATGACTGAGGATTTACTGCTGTGGTTTGTGTGCCTCCACTCTTGTAATGCTAAGCTGAATGTAATCACCAAGAGCAAGGAATTGCATGTGCAGACTCTGCTTTGGAAAGACCATGCTGGAAAGTCCTTCTGCGCTCTGGGAAGTCCCTTACACCACCAACGCCTTCACCAGCCTGTGGGGTGTGTGGCTGCTTTCCACTGATGTTAGCAAAGGTTTGGCACTCTTTTGTCTCCACTGTCCCTACTCTTTGCCAGTAGCGTGCATCACACTGAGCCTTTGGGTTCCTAAGGATCAAGTTGGGAAGGCAGACAAAGAGGAAGATGTACTTCTAAGACTTCCCTCTGGCTTTCTGAATTATATACGCACATCAATGTGTTTTTACAAAAGGTGGGTGGAGCTGTGCAGGGAGGTGAAACAGCCGTCTCTATGGTCTCACACACACCTGGGGCCCAGTGGAGGTGCAGAGTTTCTAGAATGCCTGCAGTACCTCCACGTTGGCTTTCAGCAAAGCTGATTCATTTTTTGATAAGTTCTGACCAAAGTAAACTGGCATTAAGAGTTTTATATATTGCCACCTCATGGCTTCAGGCAATCTCTCAGCTGAGTCAGCTCGATTTGCTGAGCTTGCAACCCAGTGAGCAGCGTGGCTAAGAGAAGCATTGTCTTCCTTTCCGCCAGTCCTTCTCTCTGTGCCTGCACACACAGCTCCTCTCTGGCCTGTCTCTGTGCATGCAGAGGACGTGCTTTCTTTACCTAGCGCTACTGTCCAGCTTCCTACCTTTCCCTAAGTAATGCAGATCTTCCCCCGAAGAACTATGTTCTCTCTGTGTAAAACAGTCTACCAAAAAAAGAGTACTGCCAATGACTCCCGATTTATCTCTATAAGAATAAATCAGGAAGGAAATCAGATGAATCCTTTCCCAGGAGCAATGAAGCAGAGCATCTTGTCAACTTCTATGACTACTGAACGGGTTCACTGCTAGTGGTACCATGGCTGATATCTTTGACACGTCCTGGATTTCATTCCTGTTTCTGTCACTTTACAGCCTTAGGCAAGTCACACTTGTGCACGTACCCTTGTACATAAAGCATTTGATTTTTGTCTTGGTGACGCAGCCACATAGCCTATATAAGTTCTATCAGGTGAGACATAACCCAGTCCCTCTCCCTCCTACAAAGGAATGTCCTTCTCTCCTTTTAGGCAGGTAGGCAGAGTGTCTTTTGAGACTTTTTTTTTTTTTT